>PNEQ01005360.1:0-18572 GCA_003012365.1 Medauroidea extradentata
TGTTTCGCCATACCTCATATGGCGGGTGTTACATGAATGACGGTTGTACCCATATCATTTAAAACGTCTGCGAGTGTTGGCCGCACCAGACTTTCCAGCCCGGGTTGCCTATAGCCAATGGCTCCTTGGTAGAATGTGGGCGAGATCTACAGTTCCTCGTGGAAATTTTATTTACAGACGAAGCATGCTTCACCCAAGATGGTATAATGGACATCCACAACACACACGTGTGGGCTTATGAGCACCCACAAACTACCATTGAGACGGCACATCAACGAAGATACTCCATTAATGTATGGGCAGGTGTCTTTGGTGATCGGTTGTTAGGACCACATGTCCTACCTGGCCGACTTACTGGTCGTGCGAACCTTTATTTCCTGCAGCATGAGGAACTCGACAGTTTGGACGATGTGCCTCTTGGTGACAGGATGCGTATGTGGTACATGCATGATGGGGCTACTGCCACACGTCGCACATATGTTCAACAACATGTGTGTCGGTCGTGGCTTGCAAATACCATAACCTCCCAGGTCCCCCGACATGAACCCATTGGATTTTTTTTGTGTGGAAATATTTAAAAGCTTTGGTGTATGCCAGCCCTGTTTATAGTGCCCACGAACTACAGGAACGCATTGTGGATGTTTGTTACTGCATTCGGAACACACCTGGCATTTTTGAACGCATACGGGCATCGATGTGAAGACGTGCTGAAGCCTGCCTTCACATGAACGGCGCCCATTTCGAACACTTGTTGTAATGTCTTCGTCTACAAGTGCAGCACTTTGACGTTTTGATCCTCGGGAACACTGCTATTATATAGTTCCTGTCGTAACATTGAATGTGTCATATTGGGAAAACCATTGGTTTCCGGAGTTATGTTTATTCGCATTATTTGCTTGTTCCGTAGTCCTCGACGCACCACTTTAGTTTGTACGTATATTTTCCAGACATTCTATATATGTATATGTATATATATATATATATATACATACATACATACACACATATATATATACACACACACATATATATGTGTGTATATATATATATGTGTGTGTATATATGTATATTCTAGCAGTCCCCCGCGGCTTTGCTCGAGAGTATTATTCATAACTGATAATATTTACTTTAATTGAAAAAAAATATCTTTGAACTTTGTACTGTGCGCTTTGTACTTCAGTCATTAAGTGTTAGAAAGACAAAGCTGCTAGTTGAGCTAACTCTGCAGCAGAATAAGTAGCAATAGCTGTCCACGCGAAAAGTAGTCTTAAATTTGTCCCTGCCACTAACAGCGACTTCGCCTGGGCCTCATTTATAGCACTGCAAAGTTGACGTTGTGAGGCAGTTATAGACTCTTAAATGTAAGATGTTAATCGAATGAAAAACATCTGATTTACCCTGTGCATAACCATTGGTGAGGGTGCCCTCAATTACATATTTTCAAAATATTCACTTGAAGTTTAATGCCATTAGAAAGTTTTGGTGGGAAAAGGTTTCGTGGAAACGTAATTGGTACCCAAGCTTGGAATTAGTGAGATGATATGTTATGTGAGCTGATGTTGTCGAGGAACCTAAATGGAAAGGGAACTGCATAATCCATTTTACCCCTTTTTAATGACTACATGCAAATTGCACTAATTCGATCTGCTTTGCAGTTTTTGTGTGTCAGAATTGAACGTTCGCACTCAGCTTTGAACGGAATTCTAGCCCAGAACCTCGCGGAATGTATACCGGAGCTACAAACATTTGCGTCACGTAACGTCGAAATAATTCATAAAAATAAACTTAATTTTAAAAAAATATAATATTCGTGTCCTGGACTCATAGAGGTTGGACGACACTACGGTTCGGTAGGTTACTGTAAAGTGAAACTCTTGAAAAATTTATTTCTCGCTGATCGTACTTGTTTTTCGGATCGTCTGCCTTGAAAGTTTACAAACGTAGTTTTATTCTTATTAATCAAGTTATCTTATAAAGTAAAAAAAAAAAAACTTACATATAATTTCTTCAAAACTTATATGAGCATCACTCTGAAGCGAACAAGACCTCAATATCGCTACTGGTTAGATAGATATCTTGGGTTAATGAAAAACAAATTTTGCGTTTTTTCACCATTTTGGGTGTGGAATTTCGAAATATTTTAATTTCACATCTTAGACATTTGTATAAGTATCCAACTGAAGTGCAAATCATGACGGTAGCACAGAATAAACATGTACATAGCATAATGTATTCGGTGACGGTAGCCCGTTTAGTCGAATCAAAATAAAAATCGATCATTCATTATATATATATATATATATATATATATATATATATATATATATATATATATATATATATATATATATATATATATATATATATATATATATATATATATATATATATATATATATATATAACCATGCACAGTACTGAGAGTTCGAATTACGAAAAATCTAAAATCCATTTTGCAATCATTTTTGTTATCATCATTCTGAAACAAAAAATAACTGTATATTTCGACGGGTAAAATAAACACATTACAGGTCTTTTCACCTCCTAAGAGAGCAGCGGCGGCTCGTGTGTTGTTGCCAGGTGAGGCGGTAGATAGTCGAAACTGTACGCTCTTGATGAACGCGCCGTAGACCAACGACCATGAAAGACGGCTACTAGATGTGTTGTGACCACTCAGTAGTAAGGGGTACTTGCATAACAGCGTGTCAGTGGCTGTAGAGTCAACCAGCGCACGACCCTTTACAGCTCTTGGCAACTGCAGCCCTACCTGGCAACAACCCACGAGCCGCCACTGTAAGAGAGTGATTGTTGAAAAAACCTTCAATCACGTTTCAGGACACTTAACTGGTGTCTCTTAGACCTGAATAACATGACAATAGCCCGTTGGGCTCAAGATATATCGTCGATAAATTAAATTAATTAATTAAAAGCATATTTCATCACTTTTCACCCCTTTTCACGTGCTTTGGTGGGGAATTTCGAAAATTCATGGTATTACTTTTCAGGTATTTGAATAAGCATCAATCTTAAACAAAAATTACGTCGCTATAGAATCAATAGAATCGATATATATCGATTGTGAATCGAAAACACAATTTACCATTTTTTAGCCTCTTTGGAGCCAAATTCGGAAAATATATTTTAATGGTAATTGGGAAATTTACAAAAGCATCAATCAAAAGCAAAGAGCAGTTCGATATCTCGATTGGTTCGATAGATATAGAGGAATAATCGAAAACACATTTAATGTATTTTCACCCCCTTAACTAAAGAATTTTAAAACGTCTTGGAGTCCTCTCATAGACGTGGGTATACGTAACCAATTGATGTAAAAATCACGACGCTTGCCAATTGTGTTTCAGTGATAAAGACGATTCATAAAACAAACACATTTTCCCCGTTTTTACTGCTTGGGGGTCTTATTAAAAAATCCTAAATTAACTTTTTGGTAATCAACGTATGCATAATTTTGAAGTGATTACAAGCTCTCTACCCCGAAGGGTTCGATAGATATCGATAGTTAATCGGAAACACATTCAAGGTCCTTTCACCCCCTTAAATGTTGAATTTCGAAAAATCCTTGGATTGGCTAATATGCATTTTTATGAGTGTCCTATTAAAGTAAAATTCACAATGAGAGGCCGTCGAGTTCAAGCTCTATCAACGTTTCTTCAGAAACACATTTCACCCCTTTTAACACCCTTAATCATCGAATTTCGAAAAATCCATTCTTAGTGGGCGCCTACGGGGCAAGAGGAAGCTTCCCTCAAAATTTCATTGTACTAGGTCAGCTATTTGGGCTGTGCATTGATGAGTAAGTGAGTGTTTCATGACACTTCGTTTTATATAAAACACACACGCACAGGACATTTTACAAATAATTTTACGAATTTGGAGGGTGGGTACCTTATACCAAAATAAAAGAAAAGTACATGTAAACATAGGTCCAGAAATCCTTAGTTATTTAATTGTTATTGAAAGTTTAGTTTGATGTGTTGTAAAGTAAACGCTAGTAAAATTACAAATTCACATATATTTATACTATACACACATGTGTGTATGTACGCTTGTGTGTAGTTCGGAAAATTTAACGTTTTATAAATTACCTTTTTGACAAATAGCACACAAAATTGTACATTTAGTACCTTGCAATTACTTAAAATTAATGTGTTATCTTTTGTTGCTTATTTTACTATAGTTATACAGTACTAGATACAACCTTGTCACTGCTATTTTCGCAACATTTGCTTTTCTGAAAGGTTAAAATTCTGTGAAGCACTTAAATATTGATTGTTGTGTGTTTTTTTTTTCACGTGCGCATTTTTTGAATGTGCACAGAAATTTTGTTCCGGTTTGTTTCTTGATGCAAACGTAACATTTGTGTTCATAACTAACATTTGTTTATGTATATTGACAAACTTAAACCTAATGTCTGTTTAAAAAAAAATGTTTAAAAAAACACGTGCTAGACATAGCTTAAAAAAACTTACTCAATTGTGAGAAGGCTTACTGAGGAGCACTCGATAAGTATAAACGCCAGCAGAAGCTAATTTTCAAATTATGAGGTGATTTTCGTAACATTGCCAACGTTTCTGAGTTTCGTAATATGTAGTTACATTGCTAATAAATTATGTGTGACGCCTTCAGTGCTGCACGTCACCACTATTACAGGACGAAGTTTCCTAAACTGACAACATTTCAACTCATTCACAGATAATATCAGTGTCCGGTATGGACCCGCTATGCATATTTCTCTGAGGAAACTAGAAAACAAAACGGTTGATCAATCACATTGTTCCGACAGTTTGACTCTTATCTACAAATGCGACGCAATTGAGTATGTCCAAAAAAATTACTTCCAGTCATGCACTAGCGTATTGCATAACTATTTCAAAATACCACATGACAGTTGACAGCAGACAAGAAAAACCCTGGCAACCTGCCAAATGCTTGCATACACACTGGACACTAAACAGGGAAGAAGGGTTTCCCGCTCTTGTATATAAACCAGGCTCTCCTCACCGTAAACGCACTACTCCCATCTTGTGGTTGAAACTAGCACCGTGAGCTCGTCTTGCAAAACTTCAGAAAATGGTAAGCTAATCTTTATTTTGTTACTGAACACAAAACAAGGCATTAAATATTCAGTACCACGTTCAATGCCGTGTTAAGAAGCCACTTACAGAAAATGGTAAGCTAATCTTTATTTTGTTACTTAGCACTAAACAATGTATCAAACATTAACAACAATGTTTAATACCGTGTTAACTAAGTAAGTGATCCTACACTTTACCTTAAAAAGTGTTCCGTGCACACAGTTTGTGTAAAACGAAAGATAATAACATATTTAAAAGTGTGTTGGCTTATACAATCAAGGTTTTAGACAACACTGGAAATAAGATCGTGTAAACTTCAGTTCATTGACATCCTTTAGCATAAAATAAAAAAAGTTTAATTTAGTAACATTTATGATGTTCAACGTCTTGTACGTATCGTTATTAGAGCCTGCGATGGTCTTAACTCAGATATAACCATACAAACGCATCAGTTAATATATTATTTCTGTTGTCGTTACTGTTGTTAAAATTATTATTAATATACATTCTTGTTAGGATTTGCACACATTACCTAGCTGCAGTTATCGAAGTATGTGGTCCAGCTTTGTAACCAGATCGCCAGGCGGGAGGCGAGCTCCCTAGCCACTACGTCAAATGCGACCGAGGTGTAGAATTGGTTCCAAACCATTTTTTTTTTCTGAATTTTGGCGATATCTTGGGACAAACTTACGGGCTCCGAACAATTCATATTATAAGTTGAGACTGGGCTAATTTATACTCGTTTAAGTAGATCTAATACAGCTACATTGCTTTTTAAACCATTCATGTTTCCTCCGCAATCGAAATGATTTCAGCTACATAACTTACACAACATAATATGCGTAGTAGTCAGTATACACAGTCCACAAAAATTTATACGAAAAATGTATTGCCTGACCAATTAAGAAATATTCAACGAGAAAACAATTAACTGTTGCAAGAAATTTTTCTTGCCTACAACTCTTATGACGTTTCATATTCTTATTGGCCGTCATGAAAAACTTGGCGTAAAATACTCAGAGACGGCCATGCCAAAAAAGTAACGTTACGTAAGTCACGTCAAGTATTTCTTGCGCTTTGCCATTTATTTGCACCATGTCGATTCTAAACAACACGTCAACCTATACGAACCGCAGAAAGACTTAAGGACATGATCCATCATTTCTACTGCTTTCATGATAGTTATTTTATTCCATTTCTAAACGAGAGCATAGATAAAAATACTGTTTCACAGTTATACTAAAATTAGTTTACTATGTAGTGAAATTGTCTAGACAAAAAAAATTACAGGTTTGGCTAGTTAGTTTTTGAATCAGAATTTCCCTTAATTGCATAATAAGCCGAGCACTAAAAGGGATTTTTCGAAATTCGACCTCTGAAAGGGTGAAAAGGGGTGAATTGTGTTTCCAAAGAAACGTCGATAGAGCTGAAACCCGACGACCTATCATTGTGATTTTTACTTAATAGGCAGGGCTAGGAATATTTCACAAGTTCAACGACCAACATGCTAGAATCCATTATCCTATGTATATCGAAGCTCTACCATATGTCCATTACCTGCTACTCATTCACACAGCAGACAATGAACGAATAGACGGGGCTTGAGTATGCATATCACATTGGATTCTTGCATGCAGGTCATTGAACTCACGAATTTTTCCTAGCCCTATTAATAGGACACACACAAATTGCTAATTAGCCAACTTCACGATTTTTTGAAATGCCATATTTAAGGGTGTGAAAAGACCCTAAATATGTTTCTGATTAAAATTTGGATATCTATCGAATCCTTCGGGATAGAGAGTCTGTATTCACTTCAAAATGTTGCTTCCGTAAATACCCCCTCCCCCCCAAAAAAAGTTTTAGTTTTTTTTTAAATTCAACTCCCAAGCAGTAAACAGGTGCAAAATGTTTTTTTTATGAATATTCTACATCACTGAAACACAATTGACTATCGTCGGGATTTTTATTTCAATTGGTTACGTGTACAAATGTCTATGACAGGACTCCTAGACGTTTTGAAATTCATTATTTAAGGGGGTAAAAATACGTGAAATGTGTTTTCGATTATTCCTCTATATCTATCGAACCAATCGAGATAATGTAGTTCTCATTGCTTTAGATAGATGTTTTTATAAATAAAAAATATATATTTTTTCCGAATTCGCCCCAAAGAGGCAAAAAAAGGGTAAGATATGTTATCGATTCACAATCTATATGTATCGATCCCATTGATTTCTATATAGCGACGTGTACCTGAAACATATTTTTTAGGAATTTTAGGAATTCTCCACCTAAGGATGTGAAAAGGGGTGAAAATTGATTAGATGCGTTTTTAGTTAATCGTCGATATATCTTGAATCCAACGGGCTATTTTCGTGCTTTTCACGTGCAAGAGACACCAGTTAAGTACCCTAAAATATTATTCAAGGGATTTTCTTAATTTAATCTCTTAGGTGGTGAAAAGACAGGGACTGTGTTTTGGATAAATATTCCATATACGTCGAACCCATCGAGATATTCAGTTGATATTTGCTTCAGGATAATGATTACGTAAATGACTGTAAAATGGTTTTAAGATTTTTTAAAATTCGAACACCCAATACTGTACAGGAGTGATAAGTGATTTTTAATGAATGATCGATTTTACTTTTACTGAATGAGCTGTCGCCATGGTTTTCACTTCACTTGGATACTGGAACAAATATTTAAGACGTGAAGTTAAGAATATTCGAAATTAGACACCTAAAGGGGTTAAAAATTCATGAAATTAGTTTTCTATCAGCCGATGATACTTATCTAACCAGTAGAGATGTTGTGGTGGTATTCGAGTAAGGATGATTCTTACGTAAGTATCTAAATAAATATATTTTTTATTATGTAACTTAATTAAATAGAAAACTTTGTTAACTTTCAAGGCAGACGATCCGAATAGCAAGTACGAACACCGTGAAATTAATTATACAGGAGATTCTTTCTACAACTCTGTCGAAACATGGTGTTGTACAACCTCTATATGCCCACGAAATTAATATTTAACGGAATTTTTCATTACTAATTATGACATTATGTGTCGCAGTTGTTGTAGTTCCGATCTATTGTTCGAGAGGTCCCGGGTTGTAAATCCTTTTAAAGGCTGTGCAAACGTGCATGTCTGACACAAAAAAAGACTGCAAGGCAGATGAAATTAGTGTAATTTGGATGAAGTCGTTCAAAAGTGATGAAAATGCTTTATGCACTCCACTATCTACTGAAGTTCCTCGACAGCATCAGCTCACATACACCATTTCATTAATTAATCTCAAGATTGTGGTACCAAATACTTTTATACTTCAGCGAAATATTATCTCGCCAAAATTACTTAATGCCACTTAACTTCAATTGCAGGTTTTGAAAAACAAATATGTTATTGAGGGCACCATCACCAATTGTTGTGCTCGAGGAAAATCAGTCTTAATACCACGTAAACTACGATTTCAACCGATTAACCTCTTGCATTTAACAGTCTGTACTTACCCTACAATGTCAACTTTGCTGTGACTGTAAATAAGGCCCAGGTGAAGTTGCTGTTAGCAGCAGTGACTTACGACTTATTTTCGCATGGACAGCTATAGCTACTTACCCTGCTGCAGAGTTAGCTCAACTAGCGTATTTGTCATGCTAACGCTTGATGACCAAACTTCCTATCTGGTGTACATGGTGGTTCCTGATCTGAGTAATACATGCGAGCAATGCCGCGGCGTACTGCTAGTTATAGTAAACAACTTTTCCCCTGTTTACTACACAGTAGATTTCCTCAGAAGAGCCAGTTGCGACGATTCGTCATGTCCTGAGTTTCCTAGTAGTTTTCTTTCTTTTTTATTTCATTCTTCTTTATTGTTATTCGTTTTGATTATTTATTTTCGTTCGTAGACATAATTCCTTAAGGGATTTTCTGTGTTCAAATTTTGTTAATGTGTTAGCTGTCTGTTGCCAAACTCGAACTCTTTTTCTCTTTTTTTAAAATAGTCTGCTAATTACCTCTTATTGCTTCAAAGACATGTCACAGTGACTGCTAAGTAAATAATATCATTCCAATTCCGCGATAATTTGCTTATTTAAAATTGCAACACGTAATAGGGTGAAATAAGAAATTGGAGGGGAGACGAACGCGCTGCCCATCTATCTTGCAGCAACAAATCTTACATGGGGTCTTAGTGTAAAAAAAATAGTTCGCTTCTAACCGGCTTCAAAAATAACTCTCGCAAAAAACTGTTTTTAACCTAATATTTCTTAAGGAACGTTGCGATGGATTTTTTTAAAAATATTTTTTGTAACTTTCTGATGTACGTGTTTTTAAATTAATGTTCAGACATTAAGTACAAACATTTTTGAAACAATTTGCATCGATTTCATATTTTTATATAAATTTCACGTAAATTTTTTTTTGAAAGAGCTACAGTTAAAATGAGTCACTGAATAATTGTAACTTTGATGCCTTTTTGAAACTAAGGACTACGGGTTTTGTAGGCAAAGGAAGAAGAAAGAGAGAAGTTATATGAAGGAATAGTTGTACAGTTTGCTGTAACTTGGTTTGTGTATTTGTTCCTCCAGCTGAACCGTCTCTTCCTGCTGGTGTCATGGTATAATTTATGTATTATTTTATTTTCGTCTTAATTTTACATGGCGAAAGAAAATCATTCGCCTTTTCTTACAATTAATCATGCAATTGCCAGTAAAACTAATTGAAATACCTAATACCTTAATGAATGTATATGTGCCAAGTTTGATCAAATTCAGAAAAATATTTCTTAGTTATGTGATGTTATGATTGTATTATAAACATGGCCGTCGTTTTGAAAATTAACATAGAAACACGAAATACACAAATGTCAAGTCATCGTAGTTTGTAGAATGTGAGCAATGAATTTGATAAAATTCTGCAATAATATACTTTTTTATGTTTGTCATAATTTATAATTCAATACATAATAAAACTCCTGCGTTTATGAAATTATGAATACAGACTGAACAAAATACATACCAGTCTTGTTAGTTTAGTATGTAGTAATATGTTTACTAAATTTTATGAAATCCAGAAAGATATTTCCTCCGATATTTCTTATGATGCTAAACACTGAACAATGTACACCGTTTTGAAAAAAAATGAATATATTATTAACGAGATATACAAAACTCAGCTAACTACGCAGTAAGTGTACTAAATTTTATAAATTTTGGAAAAAAAAAAAATTTTTCTTAGATATGTCAAATTATATTAAAAACATAAACATGACCGCGATTTCAAAATATAAATCTAGTATAAGCGTATTACGTCAAGATATACTTGAGATGACATTATATTTTGTTTAAAATAACGTATGAATGACAATAACAGTCATGATTTTAAGTTACTATAATAATGTTTACGTTAAAAACATTACGAATTAAATTTTCAAGATTTCTGGAATTTTTATAAAGTTACCATTTATGATATGTAACGAAACGCTACAATATCACAAAACTTCGGAGAAAAAAAAATTATCTCGTGTTTTCTTTAAATTTAAACTTTTACTTTGCCACTTATTTTTAAGAAAGGTCAAACATTTTTTAAATACAAGGCACCGAAGTGCTTTGATGAGATAAGTCAGATTTTACACTGTCGGTTTACCTAGCCTCTAACTTAACCAGGAGCTATACAAAGCAGTGAATGAGTACATCGTAGTAACAGAAATTCTGATCAGCTGCGAACAACACAAATACTGCGACAGTGATGAGATTTTCTAAGAAAATGCCAGCCTAAGAAATTCATCGACTTGAATCGCTTAATTGCAGCACAAAAATGTTGAGATAAATGCGTGGAAAATACTTTACTACTAACCATATCCTCAACCAAGAAATTGGAATGGAAAATGTTTGTGAACATAAAATGAAAACCAATCTAGATTACGCTTTTATTGGCATCAATATTACACTACGAAGAAATTTCATAAGCTACACCAAAATATTCAAATTTAGGCACGAACATTTGTGACAAAGGGAATTACTGAATGTCACCTTTATTAATGTGTCTTATGTGTGTATGTATATATATATATATATATATATATATATATATATATATATATATATATATATATATACAATATACACATATATATATATAAACACATATGCACACACGCATTTATGCATGTGAGTGTATATTTATATATGTGTGTGTATGTGTCGGTGTGGCCACACATCATAACAAAAAAAAAAAAAACATTGTCATGCCCTGATTTTCCTGACAAAAATTTACCTCATTTTTCGCAAGCATAAAAACTACTTTTTGGCAATTTATTTAACATTTTTCGGATTAAGGTAAATATCTAACATTCTTTCTAATACTTTTGTTGTCCAGCCAGTAAACGTGACGAAAATCCAGCGAAAATTACAATGAACCTGTAAATATAGTTTCATAACATCTGCATGAAAGCAAGTCTTTGAAATAAAGATAAAATAATGCCTTAAAAGTCCGTTAAATCCAGCCAGTGATTTTTATGGAAGCTCAACTATCCAGGCATGATAATATCTTGGCATTTCACAGACAAACAAAAAAATTCCCTAACATTTTATATCATTTCTGGGTGGCCACGATTTTCCTGATAACTCCAGAGTTTTCTAGGACTGCGGCCACCACGTGTGTGTTGGTGTGTGCGTGTGTGTGTGTGTGCGTGCGCTAATTTACAATGAGTAAGTTCATTTTGCGACTTTGCACAAGTTAATGAGCTTTCGGAAGGGCATTACGCGAGACTTCACTGCTGCATGTCACTACTATGACAGGTGACAGTACACAAGAAATCCCCGGGTAACCTACCACATGCCTCACTTCCACTGAACAGGAAAGAAAAAGTGTCCAGCTCCCGTATATAAACCAGGCTCTCGTCGTCGTAAACACACTGCACCCATATTGTGGTTGAAACTAGCGCCGTGAGCTCGTCTAGGAAAAACCTACAGAAAATGGTAAGATAATCTTGGTTAGAATTGATTGGTTTGTCGACGTACGCTATTGCTCATGTTTTTGCTGATCAAACCTGTTTTGGATGACGAATAACGTTTATATACATATTTTTTCTTGTTCGTTTTTCGTTATTTGTCATCCAACACAGGTCTGATCAGCAAAAACATGAGCAATGGCGTACGTCCACAAACCAATAAATTCTAATTGTAAACTCCCATTGCCACAAATATTTAAAAATCTCAAGATAATCTTGATTTTGATGTTCAGCATTTAACAAGGCAATTATCAATCATTCAGTACCTCTTTAAGATACCGTGATTGTTACGCAAAATGTATTGGATTTTTCAGAGACTGTAACATAAATATTTTTATACTACCGTTTTTATGTTATAGATTTTTCCCCAAAGTAACTAAACAGTAGGTTTTCTCAGACGAGATTGTCGCGATGTTCCGTGATGTCTAATGTTTTCTTAGATACTTTTTTTTGAAATTTATTTTTAATGTTTGGCTATTCGTTTTGAATACTATTTCTTGACTGAAACCTTAACGTTTTAATTCTATCGTTACAATAATATAGAATTTTTCACAAGTGACAATACGACAGATTTCCTCATTTGGGTTCGATATCGTGATGTCGTGAGTTTTCTTAGTTAACTGTTTTTTTTTTCCTTTTTTTTTTTTTTTTTTTTTTTTTTTTTTTTTTTTTTTTTTTTTTTTTTTTTTTTTTTTTTTTTTTTTTTTTTTTTTTTTTTTTTTTTTTTTTTTTTTTTTTTTTTTTTTTTTTTTTTTTTTTTTTTTTTTTTTTTTTTTTTTTTTTTTTTTTTTTAGTTTTGTAAATTAATTCTTTCTTTAATTTGTTCATTTGACATAATTCATTACGAGATTTTGCGTGAAACTTCCCCACATTGCAAAAATCTTATAAGGACATTATTCACAAACTATAGAATTATAAATTATGTAATTCATTATTAAAATCAGGTAACCATTTGTTTGGGTTATTTAATGACACGAACCTGAAAGTGGTTATTTTCTTAGAATTTTCACAAACTTTAACTTCTACTTATTCGGCCGGGAATCGAACCCGGAACCCTCAACCCACCTGCAAGGTATTGATTACTAAGCCAAGCGGTCAGAATTTAGACATACACGATGTCCAAAAACAATTATAATAAGCACACTACGCGAACCCTGGGATAAATTGGAGTCGGAAGTGTCTGTGACAAAATGTTGTACAATGATATTTTACATGCAACATGTGGCAACATAGCACTGTAGTTATTCCCCTCTTTCGGTCCACATATATTTTACTACCACTATTCTAACCTGCATGTTATATGAGTAGGTTCAAATCCCGAGCAGTACAAACATGATTTTACGTTTACTTGACGTAAAATACATAAATAATTCCTAGATATGGTGTGCAAGAGGGTATTTTCTCCGTGTTATGTTGACGCGTTGTGTTCGTAAAATGTCGTCGAACAACATTTTCCACTTATGTTTTCGTTTCCAATATATCCCAGGTTTCGAGTGGTGCGCTTATTATGCGGATGTTTCTGAACAATTTATATAAAAAGACACAGTTTATTATGTAACGTCATCCTCCCAGAAATATCGGGTAGAATACTTCTGTTCGAAAGAGCTACCTGATTCACTGATTCATTGGTTTATAGTAACACTGATTTCTTATTTAAATTTAAGTGACTGCGAGCTTTGTAGGCAGAGCTCTTAAGAGTGCGTGGTAGATAAATAAACGCTGAAAACTTCAGTTGATTTATAAGCTTTATTCAAAGCAAATGTGGATAAAATACTCAATGACAATCCTAGATAATGGTATTTGCAAACTTTATGTGTAAATATTTATCCAGAATTACTGATTCTTTACGCGTGATCTCTTGTGCCGCAGTTAAATGCACGAAGTTCCGACGTCAGAGATTGTGCCTCAGAAGTTCGTAACACTGGAAACAATTTTGTTTAAAACGTTGGGTTAAACTATTGTCTAGGATTTCTATTGTTTAATTTTCGCAAATTAGCTTCAAGAAACCTACAGTTATAGATTAATGCTTTTAGAGTTGAATTATGTTCCACGCTCTCTTAACATCGAGGCTTTATAGAGAAAGTGAGTAGTTATATGAGGGAACAAGTGTTCTACAGTTGGCTGTAACCTGGTTTGTTGGTTTGTTTCTGCAGTTGAACCGTATCTTCCTGGTGATGGCGATGCTGCTGGTGTGTGCAGCTGTCCTGGCGACGGCGCAGAACGACGCTAACACCTCAATTGTTAGCCGTATACCTATTGTCGGTGGTATAGTCGATAGAGTGCTGGCCTTTGTGAGAGGGCTCTTAACGAGCTTAGGAATAAATATTGGCTGACATCACATATCCCGGCATAACGCGCTGCAGCTTCTATAACTGTGAAATGTCAACTACATAAAATACATATTCGAATTAATAAAATGAAGAAATATCCTGCAAAAGTGACTTGTTTTATTTAATTCCTTCTGGTTTACGAATGTATCAATAAATGTTTTTGCATTTAATTTTTCGCTTCTGGATATTTGCAAGTGTAAAAAAATCTTACAGTTAATAAAGAAGTGTTGTGAGTAACTTCAATGTTAACTTAAGTACTGAAAAATTAGATCTCTTTCCACAATTTTGGGGTAAAAGGCCTTTTAAAATGATGACAACTTCACTAACACTTTAGAGCAAGGCTTGGAATTATCTTTGGATTTTTTGTAACGAAATTAAATTTATTGAATGGTGCTTAGACACCCAGGGTAGTGCAAAGTAGCGCTAATTTACAGCGGAATTTTTTTACCTGAGTATGTCTACCAAAGAATAACAGCAAAAATTAAATGAAATACAGTTTTGTTCTGAACTCATAGTTGATACACGTTCCAATAGTGCTTTCTGTTGTTAACAAAAAGCGCAAGTATAAAAAAAATCGTCAAAATGTATGTGTTATGAGCCACTTCAAAACACTGCGGATTTTTTCATAACAATTTGCTCAGCTAAAAGTACAGAAGTCAGAATTTTCTTCAGTATAACCAGCCATAGCCTATCGAAGATATCATCACTATCTCTACAATAGAATCATATGTGGGATGCTTATAGACGTTTCTGCAAACTTTAATGGAGAAAAAAACAAATACTTACAAATAAGTAATATAAAAACACTTATGTACATCCTGGAGCAACGAAACTTACGCAAAATTATTTGGCAAGCAGTTATTGACTTATATTAGCTAACATAAGGACAATTTTAAGTTGAGGCTATGTCAGAAAATAAATAGGTTTAAACACCAATAAACAATGTAATAGCGTCTCTAATTGAACGGTTATGTTAGAAATAAGATTTGTGTAAATGCGTAAAAGAAACAAGTTAAAATACCATGATTCGTCAACCACCGCACACAACTTTACAATTTTTATTAAACCGCGTAGGTAAAAACTGACGACATAATTAAATACTTAATATACATTTTTCCATAAAACGGCATTGCCTGCATATAATGAGTGATGTTAATCGGTGATATTCTTTGACTTATACACAAAAGGACATAACAATTAAATAACATAATTTTAATTGAAAAAGAATATTTGAAAATAAAGGTACATTGCATAAAAATGTTAGGATAAATTATTTGCAAAATAATTGCTTAAATTGTTTGCTACGATTTTATATGAAGTTGAGAAAGTTAGCTGCTATACAAATTTTACTATAGTTCAAGAGATATAACAAAATACTCCCTGATTCAGACATTTTTCAGACTTAGGAATACACAAACGATGCAGCCGAGAGGTAGAGATCGTGATTATTACAACAGTAATTCTAGTTATCAGACCACATACACGCTACACGCAATACAACTCTGAGCTTGAGCAACGAATTGAGAGGAGTTGTAATATGCGCAGATGGGCGAGAGAAAGAAGCTGAGAAATATATGATTGAAATTGAACTGTTTGACGATATACGGACAAGCAGAAAGCGTTGATTACGTACAGCGTATACGTGAGCGCTGCACTTCATCAATTCTGAGTGCTCTCCACTGCTCCAGCTGATGATTCTGTTGTGTAACGGTAATTGTCGTCACTGCCAGCACCGTCTCTATTTATTATGATTTCGTCGATATCACTGTCAAAACGTCCACACTTGTAGTATTCATACTCCAATTACTTCTTACAATTGCGAATAGATAGTCACTCAGTTGGCATCATGCTGTTAAATGCTTTTTGCACAGTTCGTTTCACAGCTTTAAAATTACAAGTGCTGTTTCTTGAAGCGACTTGCCACTAAACCTGAGGTCAAATGCTTTTTCATATTTGGGTGGTATGATCTCAGTAGAAATGCCGTGTGACTGTAAACTTCCAGTAATTTATTTATTGTTTTCCTGTCGTGTTTTAAGCTGCTTTGGGAGGTCTTATAATATGGGATTCAGCACGTCGTCAAAAAACACATGTGTATTCTTACTCAGCAACTGCTGCATTTAAAATTTTACCGTTATGGAAGATTACGTCCTTTTTATTTTAAAACTGTGACGTTGAGAGTTATTCACCACAGCAATACTTTGGGGTGAAATGGCGAATTACTTGTTTCTTTTCGTTTGTTAACAATTTTCGTATTTTTTTAAAATCATGTTCTCTTAACCTAGGGAGGTGGAGAAGCGGTAACAACTTGGATTAGAAATTGTAAGGATCTGGGTTCTATTCTCGGCTCCGGCTGGCATGATTAAAATATCCCATGGTTTCCCGGAATCGCTCTAGGCGAATGTTTGTATGTATCCTTCACAAAGGCAATGGCAGATTTCTGTCCTAGTCACTCTCATTGTGTCAAATTGTGTGACACCGTCTCTTATGAACTTGCTGTAGACAAAAAGTAAAACCCACTTATCTTACATTTACGTTCCTGTTGTAATCAACTGTTTCATCTTACGATGTTCACACTGCGAGAGCGGTAAAGATTAATCCATAATATCACTTTGATCTAACTATTCAGTGGTGACTAAATCATTTTGTGGCTTAATATTAAGGAAAGGGATAAGTTGTACGTACTTATACATTTAGTAAAATTCTTTTTCATTATGGTTATAACAAATTTTTGTTGCGATAAAATGAACTTTCCAAATTATTGGAAACACTGAAATAGGCATACACACAAGTAGGAGACATCATTCACACATGGTTAGGAATTTCCGGAACTTCCTTTCCCTTCCGAAACTCTGCTAACTGTTTGGTGGCCTGGCCATAAATAAGGCGGGCACAATGAGCGGTGAACAAAACCTCTTCGCTCTTAGCTCTTCAAGCCACCTTCAGCGCCTCTTCTCGGATAGAGAAGATATCACACCAAGCAGTGTCCACTTTACTCTCACGCCGACGTTCTAGAAGGAACCACAAATAACTCCGCCTATCCTCATAGTGCAGGCCTAGCTGTGGGGTTAGAGGATGGGAATCCACAGCCCAGCTCTCCTACACCATGTCCCTTCAATCACCTGGCCACCGTTCTGTGGGCAATCGCTCCAGCTTCACTCTTCCAAAACTAATACCAAGTAACTTCATAGTACATCGACCAAATACTAAAATATATCAGGCCTTGTAACATGTTTGTATTGAAAGTCCTCGACAACCTCTTTACTATTGCGGTATAGTCGTGTTCAAACATGTATGTACATAAAGAATACTAGCCTCTCGTTGAAGACCCTTTGGTTCGATTCCATTGGCGTCACCTGCATACTACCACTACCAAACTAGTAATTTCTGTAGTACTGTTGTTCTAACTGCTAATACACACAAGCCAAGAGAGTAGTTACAGGGAACGGGGAAATGTCACGAAATGTGCCAGTTGTTGCCATTCAAACGTAGTATTCATACCTTACCGATCACAACGTGTGCCGTTTTTCAGGCACTTCCCAGCAGCATTTGCGACGCTGTATCATTTTACTCTTCTTTTCATCCCCTACAGCACGGCGTGACAGAGAGTTTTATACGTCATTGATTAACATACTCTCTCTCTCTCTCTCTCTCTCTCTCTCTCTCTCTATATATATATATATATATATATATATATATATATATATATATATACACATATATAATCTTCTTCTTATGCACTTCAAGGTTTATACACGTGTGCCTGTTCTTCTTCACCTAACACAGACACGTGCGCGCGCGCGCACACACACAAATAGATATATATAAAAGATGGTTTTTGGTAATTGTAGGTACAAACGAAAGGGGTGTGTCGAGAACAATGAAACAAGCAAACAATGCTAGTAAACATAGGTCCGGAAAACGCCGGGTTTAACGTTACGATGTATGGACACGTGAAAATATGACAATGTTGCAACACTGTTACCGTCGTCTGTACCAGGCACCAGCTCCCACAGTCAACAGCAAATGCAGTGTGGCTGCGTAGTGTTCGACGAGGTCGCCATGGCTCCACTCATGTTTTCTAATCAGGAAGTGGCTGACATACATTTCATGTATGGCAATGCACGGGAGGC
>PNEQ01005361.1:0-15431 GCA_003012365.1 Medauroidea extradentata
TAAAGGGGGAGGTGTGGTATATTGTGTTATATGTATTAGTATGGTGTTGGTACCAGTGACAATATTAATGTTTTGTTTATTCAGTGTTAGTATTAATGTTTGTAATTATATTATTCTATGGCTGACATTGATTGTAGCACTAAAACTGGTAAAAGATATATATGTAAATTGGAGCAAATAAAGCAGTCAGAATGTACATTTAACTGCGGCGCAAGAGATCACGCGTAACAAATTAGTAATTTTGGATAAATATTTACTCACAAAGTTGGCAAATACCATTATCTAGGATTGTCATTGAGCATAATATCCGTATTGGCTTCGAAAAAAGTGTAGAAATCTATTGATGTTTTCAGCGTTAATTTATCAACTACGCACTCTTAAGGAATCATCCCAGTATTCGCTTGGTGTGACTTCGGAAAACCCTGTAAAACCGAAATCAGGATGGCCGGAGCCAGGGATTAAACCCGGATCCTCCCAAAGGCGAGGCGAGTGTTTTACCACTGCTCCACCACTCTCGGTGGTTAAAGTAACCACGTGTAGATTAACCATTTTTCTTTTTAACCACAATAAGGGCGTTCCAGGGGGAAAAAAATCTTAATTTTATATTTGTATGAATTAGTGTTTGTTTTGCAGATGTTATTTGGGAGTACGTTTTCGCTTACAAAAAAAAAAGTTTTGCTCAGCCAGTTTTCACATGACGCCATTTCAGAACCAAAATTTGCATTGTTTTTACCTCATACATCTGTGCACCCCCCTCCCCTCCGGAAACCAATCAACTTAATGAAACATAATAATTTATAGGGAAACTACATGTCATGGGCTAGGGCTGTAGGTATATAAAGGCTCTTTGAAAAATATGTAATATTTTTTAAAAACATTCTGAAATTTGTGATTTTGTTTGCTACACTTAGAATTTTTTTAATACAAGAATATTTTGAAGTGGATTTTTGTATACTTAATAACCTATTCAGTGACATGTACTTTCATTGTGAATTATTTCGGTTCATTATGTTAAATGGTTTTCGGGAGTGTATGAAGTTAAAACAAGAAAATTTTGAATTTGAAATATGCCATTATGCGAAAATTAGCTCAGCTAATTTTTCTGTAGTAACGCATACTAAGCTAACATTGCTTCATACAAATATAAAGATACACTTTTTTCCGTCTTGATATGACACCTGATGTACAAACTCTTTGTTTCATAGCCGTAATATTTATTTAAGAGTGTAAATCAAAAATGTTTGTTTGAAGAACCAATTAAATGTATGTTTTCTTTAACATATTTACACTCAATTGGTTTTGTGCGTTAAATGCAAATTTACGGCAGAAATTTTAAAGAACATGTACAACAAATTATTTTTTAACCAAATGCTTTGAAAATTTTTTAGACTGGCTATAGTCATATGATACACAATTTTGCCAGAGCGTTTTAATTTTTAGTGTACCGTTTGTTAGCAAAAAAATATATATATTTTGGTTCATTTCGGCTTATTTTGACAACAAAATATGTGATATTTCAGGGGCAAAAATCTAAAAATCCGTTTGGTGTATTACAACAGAAAAATTCGGATACAAACGATGATATATAAGTTTTAAAACTGTAAAATTAATTTTTTATATATTTACTTATTTGCGTTAAAAAAAGAAATATTTACGAAACCAATGCAAAATTAACGAGCTAGGCCTTAAATGTGCGTAGTTATCTCACCTTCTTTGTTGTAAACGCTGTGACTATGGATCGCGGACAAGGGCCAGTGCTCAACTGAAGACTGTGTAACGATAGTCCCAACACGAGTACCGCCTATGTCAATTGAATTGCTTGTTGGTTTTTCATACCCTTAGTGTTCCCTTATCGCAGTGCCTGCGTCTTTGTTACGTTGTAGACAATGCCAGGCCTAGGTAGGTGAAAATCAATATTGATCACCGCGACTCGTTGTAACTTGCGTGGAATATTCTGTACCTGAACAAGAATTTGTTGGTCGATGGCACAGAGTGAGATGGTGCAACTATAACGTTCGGTTCCGGCCATCCTGATTTCGGTTTTCCACACTGAAAGAAAAGTATTGTTGTAGGTACCATACTTTTGTTAAAATAGGGACAACATTTCAGTTTGGTTGTCGTTACTATCTGCATTGTTCCCATAACAATTTGTTCTGTAGAAGTGACAATCTGTTCTGTAAAAGGAGGAAACAGCGTCTTTCTTTTACAGATAATATTGTAACTTCTACAGAACAGATTGTTATATGAACATGCAGATAGTAACGACAAACAAACTGGAATGTTGTCACTATTTTAACAAAATTATGGTGCCTACAACAATATTTTTCTTTCAGTGCATGGTTTCCCGAAATCGTGCCAGGCGAATGCTGGGGAGGTTCCTTAACAAATGTCATGGCCGACTCCTATCCCAGTTACTGTCCTTGTATAAAGTTGTGTGCAATCTTCGACGAGACGTTAAGCCTTACCTAACTTACCTTACATTGGTTGATGGAAAAAATTGTCAGAGACTTCATGGTCATAATATTGTGAGATCTCATCAAAATTACTAATATATATACTCTAAAAGACGAGAAGGTGTTCACAATTAAAATATAATATTTGACACATTAAAAATAATTGTTTCTAAGCCTGACAATACAATAAACCATTAAATCCAACTCGGCTAGTGATACCCTAGCTCAACAACGAATGCTTGGCTGCTGGCAGGGAAAACCGGCCAACATTTATTTATGGGAATAATACGGCCATCCATCATAAAGCTTCGTCATTCTATAGTGGGCTTCGAGTTAATTTTTTTTATTAATTTAGTTTTTGAAATTATTATTTCGTAGAACCATTAGTGATCCTTATGAGTCTCGGACACGTAAATGCTTAAATTAATAATTTAAAAAATACACACACAACCGTACAAAACCATAACAAATGTATAAATGAATACCATCGTTTGCATATATAGCCTACTTAGATATATTATTTTTCTCCTCTTACCTTTAAAATCTTACATGCTCTGAGTTCAAACCAGCGTGAACCAGGTTGGTTTCTATCCATAAGTTTACATAGATGTATACACACAGGCACACATACTACGAAAGGACAACATATTAACAAATGTTATTTACACTGATTTATTTTACTAGCTTGGAAGACTTTAAGTACATTACATTTAGAATGTATTTATGGTTTAATACGTTAGTTATTATAGATGTTTATAGGTTTTGTTTTTCTCTATATTTTCTAACTTAACTTATATATATATATATATATATATATATATATATATATATATATATAAATGAAAGCTGACCGATTGACTGACTGACTGACTGACTGACATATCAAACTGCAGCCCAAACTACTGGACCTAGAATCGTGAAATTTTTGTGGGGGTTCCCTTCAGGTCGTAGGCGAACACAAAGAAGGGATTTTTCGAAATTCGACCTCTAAGGGGGTGAAAAGGGGTGAAATGTGTTTCCGAAGAAACGTCGACAGAGCTCGAACCCGACGGCCAATCATCGTGATTTTTACTTTAATAGGACACTCGTAAAAATGCATATTAGCTAATTTAAGGATTTTTCAAAGTTCAACATTTAAGGGGCTGAAAAGACCTTAAATGTGTTTCCAATCAACTATCGATATCTATCGAACCCTTCGGGATAGAGAGTTAATATTCACTTCAAAATATTGCTTACGTAAATACCCAAAAAGTAGTAAGGTTTTTTTGAAATTTGATCCCCAGGCAGTAAAAAGGGGTAAAATGTGTTTTTAATGAATCGTCTATATCTTTGAAACACAATTGCCTATCGTCGTGATTTTAACTTTAGTTGGTTTCTTTTACAAATGTCTATTACAGGACTCAAAGACATTTCGAAATTCTTTATTTAAAGGGGCGAAAAGACATGAAATGTGTTTTCGATTATTCTTCCATATCTATCGAATCAATCAAGATATCGAAGTACTCTTTGCTTTAAATTGGTGCTTTTGTAAATATCTCAAGTACCATTTAAAATATATTTTCTGAATTCGGCCCTAAACTGGTTAAAAAAGGGTAATATGAGTTTTCGACTCACATTCGATATATATCGATCCCATAGTTTTTTATATAGCGACGTGATTTTTGTTTAGGATTGATGCTTACTCAAATACCTAAAAATTACTTTCAGGAATTTTCGAAATTCACCACCTAAGGACGTGAAAAGTGGTGAAAAGCGTTTTCAATTAATCGTCGATATAACTTGAACCCAGCGGGCTAATGTTGTGTTTTTTACGTCCACGAGATGCCAATAAAGTATTTTAAAACGTGATTCAAGGGTTTTTCGAAATTTACTCTCTAAAGTGGTGAAAAGACCTCGAACGTGTTTTAGATAAATCCTGGATATCTATCGAACCCGTCGAGATATACAATTAATGTTTGCTTCAGGATGATGATTATAGAAATTATCGCAAAACTGTTTTCAGATTTTTCGAAATTCGATTTCTAAATACTGCGCAGGGGTGATATGTGTTTTTTTTAGTGAATGATCAATTTTGATTCGACTGAACGGGCTAGCGATGTGATTTACACTTCAGTTGGATACTTATACAAATGTCTAAGATGTAAATTTAAAATATTTCGAAATTCGACACCCAAAAGGGTGAAAAAGCACGAAATTTGTTTTCCATCAACCCACGATATCTATCTAACCAGTAGCGATATTGAGGAGTTGTTCGCGTCAGAGTGATGTTTACGTAAATATTTTAAAAAATATGTATGTATTTTTTTTTCTTTATAAGAAACGTGATTATTAAGACTAAAACTTAGTTGGTCAATAATCAAGGCAGACGATCCGAAAAGCAGGAACGAGCAGCGAGAAACAACTTATACAGGAGTTTCACTCTACAGTAACCTATCGAGACGTAGTGTTTGTTGTACAACCTCTATGAGCCCAGGACACAGATATTTTTTTTTATATTATTTTTCATGAATTATTTCGACGTTACATGACGCAGTTGTTTGTTACTCAGGCCTAAATTCCGGGAGGTTCTGGGCTCGAATTCCGTTAAAAGCTGCGTGCGAACGTTCAATTCTGACACACGAAAACTACAAGGCAGATCGAATTAGTGCAATTTACATGTAGTCTTTAAAAGGGGTAAAATTGCAGTTCGCTTTCCGCTTAGGTTCCTCTACAATATCAGCTGACATATCGTCGGTATACTGCCAAAAGTGATTAAGTCATAAATGCTATTTCGTTTAATAACAGTATTAAATTGTAGATATTAACGAAAATGTGGTAAGTTTCTATACTGTGACGCAACAGTACGAAATGACGAATATACTTAAAACTTGGGCAATTGTTCGTGAACAATATATACATATTCCTAGCATTTTTATCATTTTATCTCATTTTGACTGGGTCACTTTTGGCAGTAAAACGACGATATATCATCTAACTAATATTAAGTTTACTGTACCAAATACGTTTCCGTGAAACCTTTACCCACTGAAACTTTGTAATAGCAATAAAGTTCCAGTGAATATGTTGAAAATATGTAATTGAGGGCACCGTCACCAATGGATGTATACAGGGTAAATAAAATGTTTTGCACTCGATTCACCTCTTACCTTAGGTGTCTGTAACTACTCCACAGTGTCAAATTGGCAGGGTTATAAATAAGGTCCAGGCGAAGTCGCCGTTAATGTCAGGTACAAATTTAAGACTGCTTTTCGCGTGGACAGCTATAGCTACTTATCCTGCTGCAGAACTAGCCGCTTGGACATTCTAACATTTGATGACTGAAGTACCAATCTTGAGTTCAAATAGGTTCTTCAATTAAAGTAAATATTACCAGCAGTTGCGAATAATAATCGCGAGCAAAGCCGCAGGGGACTGCTAGTCATTGTATAAATTTTGTAAATTTCAAATTTGAATTTAAGGAAACAGTTGAGTACAAGCCTATTTATCCACGTAACAGAATTTCTTCAGTCTCCTATATGCTATAGAAATGCATATCTTCTTAGTTATTTTTAAAAAATTTTCTTCTCTTAAATTTTTTTTTGGTAACAGATTATTCCAATCCCAGCAAAAACCTTATTCTTCTCATATATTTTTATAACAGATTAAACAATTGTATCTTCGTGTAAAATTAATTCTTTTTCATGCAGTAAACTAGAAGGTATCATATTTATGAATTTATAAGCATATCTAGCATAAGATAGTTACCATTATTTGTATTTTAAAAATATAATTTCAATTAAGTGCATTTCAGCGAACTGATTAACTACTCGTTATACAAAGTTGTAACTCTGTGCAAATTGATAACATTTCTTCATTATTAAGAATTTCTAATGTCGCAAGTAATTTACTGTAGTTGCTGTCACGGCATGTGAAACCGTCCAAAGTAATTAATCAATAATCTGCTCTGGTCATTTCTACAGCATGTACTAATACAGGCATTCCGTCAATATTGACTTCAAATAAATCACATAGTACTCTGAGCTTCAACTTAGTCAGAACTTTTATAATGAATCTCAATTACATATACCTAAAAGGACTAATAAATTTGAGTTGACAACTGTTCCTCCTCCTTGAATAATATATTACCTCTGTCTTTTAGCAGCAAAATGAAGCGTATGCAGAAACGTCCACATCTCGGCGCGCTACTTTTAAAACATTTTTTGCCATATTTACTCATTTTTTATACGTTTAACAAATCTAAATGAAATGTCCTGACTGACACACTCACTCACTCATCAACGCACAGCCCAAACCGCTGGACCTAGAACCACGCAATTTTGAGGGAAACTTCCCCTTGACCCGTAAGCACCCACTAAGAATGGACTTTTCGAAATTCGATAATTAAAGTGGTGAAAAGAGGTGAAATGTGTTTTCAAAGAATCCCTGATATCACATTACCCGAGAAAGCTATCATAATTTTTTTAACTTCATAATATTGCCCAAAGAAATGCATATTTGCGAATTTTTCGATTGTGCGAAATTCGAAAATTAAGGGGATGAAAAGCCGTAAAATGTGTTTTTCATTAATCCGTAATTTCTCGTAAAGCGTTTTCAGATAGTGAGGTGATTTTTTCTTTAAAATGATGCTAAAGTAAATATCTAAAACTATTTTTAGAATTTTTCGAAATTCGTCCTTGAAAACTCTTTAAAAAAATATAATGTGTTGTTTATTAATCCCACTTATCTCCTAAACCAGTGGAAATATTGACATGGTTTTTGTTTTAAAATAAATCTTACGTAAATATAAAAAAAAGTGATTTCATGATTTTTCGAATTCGTCCTTGAAAGTTGTTAAAAAAATAAAATGTGTTTTCAAATAATCATCTGTATACCGCTTATACCCGTTGAGATATCGAGGTGATTTTTGATAAGAATGAAGCTTGTGTAAACATCTACAAATAAAATTTAGGATTTTATGAAATTCGACGATTAAGGATGTGAAAAGCAGTAAAATTTTACAGTCTCCCGAAAAAAAAAAAAAAGAATGATCACGGAGAAATAATTCAAACAGTTGTTTCTTTTTGCCAACCTACTCATTAAACCTCTTTGAACTGTAGCCTGTATATACGAAAGAATTATAACGGCCTGCCTTTAAGCATTCACTCAGTTATTGTACAACTTACTACCAAAGAAAATGCACCTTGGTTACTATTAGTTCATTTAGCCCTGACGTCAGTCCGAAACCAAAATTTAATTACGTACGTGAATTATTGCCAAAATAATAAACCATATCCTTCATCACACGCCCGCGTATGTTTTAAGTCATTAACTAGTTTGTTGTTGGTAGAAATTTTATTTACCTTAAAATGTATGCCTATATACCTAAGACTGAAACAAATAAGAACGAAGACAATAATTTTTTTTTCACGAAGGGTTTTAAAAATCAAGTTTTCAATTTTTTAAGCCTGCAATAATGTTATTTTTCCTTCTCAATGCATTATCATCAGTATTGATATCGGCAATATCGGACAGTGCCTGAAAACCATATCGGCTGTCCTACACTTTTCAGTGGTGTCAAAATTACACAAACTGTTTAAATGTGTAATTTTGTGCACTGTACAGACGAGATATTTATTTCACATGCACACTTCTCAACATTTTCCTTCAGGACACACACACACAACTTCAGCCAGGATCATAGTGATGGTTACGGTTAAGTGAGATTTTTAATGTACGGCACATGATATTTACAGTGAATGTCTTAACATCGTCTGTGTGGCACGGAGGGATAAAAAACTTATGTACACAGTGTTGCATACATGCTAGGCTCTGACTCACCACGCCGTATCTTCACACACGTTGTGCACGAAATATATGCGTCCTGGACAATCGCTACAAGAGGACACTTTTTATTACTCATGTCACAATACACAATAATTCAACTTCAAATCTCAGATTATCCTGTCGTTTAAATAGCTGTATCCTATTTAAGGGTAGCCGCTAGATATTTTTTCGTAAGGTTAGAATATACCAACCGGCGTTTGCTGTTGCTTTGACGGAATCAATAACATGAAGTAATATTCGGAGTATTGCCAGCTTATATCGATCAGTTTATGGTTTGGGGGGAAATAAATGTTTTTTTTTTTTTTCAAAGGCTATTGCGCCATTAATATTACAGTTACGTATAAAGTGCGTTGTAAATTTCCTGCTGTATTTTCTACACGGAAACACCTGCCGGATATGTCGGTGTTTTTGTGAACACGCTGTGTATATACATCAAAACAAAAATAATTTTTAAGAACAAAATTCAAAATTTGTCTATGAAGACATTAGTTTGGATTTAATGTTATTTGCATTATTCTTTGGAGTTGTTTTCTCTGCAAATACTTGGAAAATATACTTGATTTCAAGTCATCGACGTAAATCATGGAACACTTCTGCACTTGAACACAAAATGGCTGCTTCCTCAAGCCCTGACATATGCGAATACCTTAAACCACTGCGGATTATTACTAAAATGTTTGGGGTTGACACTTTTGAAGTAGCAACAAGCGAAGAAGAAAATGGCAGAAGGAAAATCATAGAAGTAGGGCGACGTAAACAGTCGCTTGTATTCATAGCCACGGGTATCATGATAGCGACCGCTATTCAATGTAATTATTTTTATGCCATTACAAGTAAAGGCGTTCATGCGGCTGATGTGGGTTACCCAGTACATCATCGTCCCTTTGAGAAATTCTATTTTATTACTTAACATAGTTGTAGGGAGAATATCCATGCATATGTACATGAACATAAAGCTGAAAATTCTAAACATACTCGAAGAATTAGACGTCACATTAGTGGAGAACGCAAAAGAATACTACAAGAAATGGTCTAGAGAATCTTCGACTGGATGTTTTGTAATAACGGCAGTAATGAATGCGATTTGCAATTTTAATGCATACAGAACTTTCTTTGTTAGAATTTATCTATTTTACAGTGAGTTAAGTTATACGATCTTGCATTGTATATTATTACTAATAACTGCTAACTACGTACAGCAAAGGCTAAAAATTGTTAACAGGAAATAACTGACGGAATGCGAAAAATTTTATATTACGACAACACATAATCAATCAGTAGGGCGGAGTACCAATTATGTTCGTTGAAATACCAAACCAGGCACATTCAGATCCGCCTGAAATCTCCATTGAGGGTGTGTTTCGAGAAAAAATTACTCATGGAAGTAAATATGGCTGAATAGGCAGGAGGCATCATTCTTTGCAGAGGGTATCGGCAAGCTGGTGCATCGGTACTACAAATACCTCAATCTGCACGGTGATTATGTGGAAAAATAGTGTAAAGATGTACGTTTCTTTTGACATTAAAATAATCTCCTATTTCATTCCAGTTTTTTTATTACAGCCGATCGGAGGTTGAAATAAAAAAACCTCGTACTACAGTATTAATTCAGTACTGCACACAACACAGGCAGTAGTAATAAACTGGGCGTGCAGCTCCACCCGCAGAGAAGCTAGGAATAGACTGGGTTTGCAGCTCCACCCGCAGAGAAGCTAGGAAGACCACAGCTATCATCCATGATACACTCCTGCAGCCTGGCTTGAACAAGGAAGCAACACAACAACTACATGAGTTCTCTCTGCAGACATCCAGGAGGAAGATGGTGTTTACTGCAGCTGGCTCAGAATGGAAGCTTGGACACAATGTAGAAGCAATGCACCGATATTTTTATTTTTGTTTTGACTACCCCATGCATCCGAAAAGAGTGACAACTCTTGTCACTATTTCTGGTATTTGCTTCAACCACGTCAGTAAAACACTTCTTACCTCAGCACTACCCCTCTTCCCATTGAGTTCCGTACTTGTTAATTATTAGCAAAATTCATTTCTATATTCATTTGATCCATACTACAAATTTAACAGACAAAAAATTATCTTAGTCCTCGATGACCTTCGGTATAGTTGCAGTAGCCAGGAAATTATGTCAAGAAAAATAAGTAAACACATATACAATGTTATTCCACAATGTGCTGTCGCATAATTTGTTTATACTTTCTATAAAAAAAGGAAGCTTACTTACCAACATTTACACGCCTAGAGTAGTGTTGAAATGGACTTAAAGGAGACAAGGTAAGCCAAAACTGCCTCAGACGTCCGTAATAGGACTTGCGAAGTTTTTCCTGGCAAATATATTGCCCTTACAACTTCCTCTGTGGTTCTAACTCAATTTCACAAAAAAAAAAAAAGTGGACAACCAACTTCTTCCATTAAGCCGATGATATATAATCCACTCTTTTTTTGTGAAGAAAGAATTTAAGAGTTTTTTGTACATATTTCAAATCATTTTAACGTATATTTTTTATGGTTGAAATACTTATCAACAAAATGTGTCACTTGAACAATAATTTCTGAACCATGCTTCTCCGTTTAAGCTCCGTGTTTTCATATATGGTAGAGAGAGCAATTACGGAGTTTTTTCTTCGTGTTCTGCTACTAACATATATTTCCAACATAGTGTACACGGTGATTGGCACACAATCGAAAATGTTCTATACATAATTGCGCTGAGTACGCTTCAATGCAATGTTCGTGGAGGAAATTAATGAACGACCAATTTACCAAGCGGTAGAAAAGTGTCCCAGAGGGAAGATAGCCAGACAATAGAGGCGTCACTGCAGGAGAATGTTGGGAAGGACTTCATGTTTGCCAACCAATTTCGTCTCAGGAAAATCCACAGGAATATTGAAGTAACAGCGATAAACCTTGCTAGAATTGCTCGCTCAGAGGACGTAACGCCGTCGGGGATTGCAGACTTCCTCCTGCAGTAAGCATTAAGATGTATAGTGGTTGTTCGTGTACAAATTTTTCGTTCAGTCGGTTAACATTACTTTGGATTTAATACGCACAAAATTATCGTTACATAAGCTTCTGACCTAGAAACACATCACATTTATGCATTCTTAGCAGAGAAGCGATGGAGCTTTATTATAGACATCACCATTAAATTTCTAATAAAATTTACGCACAAAACTGAGAATAGAGTTTTTATCATTAACATTGAAATGTAATAAGCCAATAACATTTACAACTGTTCTTTCCGTCACGGTTTATTTTTTGTAATTTATATCCTAAGACAGTTTTGTCTCAGGGTTATGATGTACTGCGAGAAAGGTTCCATGCAATTTATTGGTAATCATAAGATATATTTCAGACGTTAACTTTGAAGTCATAGATCGATCATATTACAAATAGGGGTTCAAAATTCCTGGCTGTACTTGAAGGGTAGTAAGATTATAGAAGTAATCAGGTTTTTCCAGTCTTGTCAGCTGAACAGGGTACATCACTGACATAGTGGGATGAGAGCCTGTCAGTGGGTGCGAGAGTTTGTAGGTTATGCTCGCTTCATCATCTAACTAGGATGCCAAAGTATGTAGGACTTGCGGAAAACTATGACATAGCCCCCAGGGAGAATATAAGAAGAGAGCTAGTTGTAACTCAATAGTAATTTTCAAACTAAATTAACAACGAAACAGCAACGAAATGTCCGACTTTTCACATTCACGCCCATGTTTTATATTGCTGTCTGTAGTTAGGTACAGGGTTTGTTTGTTTGTTTATTTATTACAGTAAGTGTGCACAGTTTCTTGGTTAATGGTCCTATTTCAAAACATCGTATTTTGCAAACCTGACACTATCGCTGGGTAGTTTATAGATAACTTAATAATTACGGCTACACACTTATTTCAGCTTCGTTTGTGAGCAGGACTATGCAAGCTGTCGCCGGTATTGTTTAAACTCCTGCATGGAATTCGAAGAAAATGTTGCCCTATCCACGTCTAAATAGATCACAATATTGGATCGAGTCAAAATACACAATTTATTTCGTATCCGTCTGGTACATATCATACCTATGTGCCTACTATGTTACTTATTTTTCATGACAAATTTAATAATATTAATGTAATTATTTGTATTTATACACATATCGAAACTAAGTATCGTAGTTAAAAATCAACATTTATCTGTAAGGACCTTTGTTTGGGTTAAAACTAATTTACAATATTTTTTTACAGAATATTTCTGTTTTCCTAGTTTGGTTGGATGTACGTACGAAGCATAATAATTTTAAAAAGTTTGGCATAAGTCTGATGGAACACTTATGTAATTGCAGGAAAAATGGCCGCTACCCCAAGACCTGACATATACGAATATCTCAAACCACTGCGGATGATTTCTGAATTGTTTGGCGTAGATCCTTTTGAAGTAACTGCAAGAGAAGAAAATGGCAGAAGGGAAATCCTAGAAGTAAGGCGACTTAAATGGTCGCTTGTATTCTTAGCCATGAGTATTATAACAACGGCTGCTATTCAGTGTAATTATTTTTACGTTATTGGAAGTAAAGCCGGCCATGCGGATGCATTGGTGGTCCATTATATCATATTTCCTTTAAGATATTCTATTTTATTCAGTGCCACAGTTGTAGGAAGAATATCCTTGTATATATTCACCAGAACAAAGCTGAAAATTCTTAACATGCTCGAAGAAGTAGACGTCGCATTAGTGGAGAACGCTCAAGAATGCTATAAGAAATGGTCTAGAAGATCTTTGACTGGATGTGTTGTAATAGTCGCAGTAATGGCAGTGGTTTGCTGTTTGAGTGCATACAACGCTTTCCTGGTTAGATATTACATAGCTTACACTGAGTTAAGTGTTACTATCTTGCACTGTATACTCTTAATAATAACTGCTAACTACGTACAGATGGTTTTGTTACTACAACACAGGCTTAACAATTTGAACAGGAAATTACTGACGGAGTGCGAAAACATTAGTATAATGACAACACACAATCAGTCCGTAATACGACACAGAAGGGTAATGATATCTGTTGAAATACCAAATCAGACACTTTCAGATCAGCCTGAAATCTCCATTGAGGATGTGTTTGGAGAAAAAATCAAAAGTGAAAGTAAATATGACAGATCAATAAAGGAAATTAAAACTTGTCAAATTATGCACCACAAACTTTATGCATGTTCTTCTTTAGTAAATAACATGTTTGGGTTAACACTAGTGTTCATACTTCTTGCGTGTTATATACGTATTATTGATTCAACTGTCTTCGTATGTGGATCTTTCTTTCATTCACACCTAAAGATCAACAGGATAATATACCACTGTGTTAAGACAGTATTGTACTCAACACAGGCAGTAGTAATAAACTGGGTGTGCAGCTCCACCAGCAGAGAAGCTAGGAAGACTACAGCTATCATCCATGATATACTCCTGCAGCCTGGCTTGAACAAGGAAGCAACACAACAACTACATGAGTTCTCTCTGCAGACATCCAGGAGGAAGATAGTGTTTACTGCAGCTGGCTTTGTCACTCTTGACTTACCTCTCTTGTTATCCATGTATGTGTCTGCCATGTCTTATGTGCTGGTACTTCTTCAGTTGGATCCGCAGAAAATGACAAACAAGTAGTATGTTTCTTACCGGGAAACAAATTAATAACGAGTCTGATGTATTATATTAATTTAAGTAGTGCGCGGAAATTACACTTTCAAAACTCACTTGAGAGAGAATTACTTAATTAAATGTAAAAAAAAAAAAAAAAAAAATTCTGATATAAATTTTCAAAAGTGTATTTTCCGTCTTTACATTGTGTTTTGTTAACGATGTTTTTAAATAGCAGTTTTTACACCAATTGACATAAAGTTGTTTGAATATGTGTCTAAAATCTATCATTTCTACGACATATTGTTTGCTCCTATAAATAGGAAATTGTTTATTATGATTTTGTTAGGAAATCTGCAAGCCATTTTATGACAAATTTCAGCTTGATCTTTATAGCCATCTTATATTTATGGCAGCGACACATATCGATACCCTCATGTGAAAACCTCGTTACTCCAAAATCGATTTTTTAACAGGAGAGGGAGTGTTTTGCTGGTTACAATCCAACAATTAAGCCTCGTGCTTTAATATTTTTAAAAAACATATCTGGAGATACATGTGAAAACCTCGTATCTCCAAAATCAGTTTTTTTTTACAGGAGAGAGAGTTTTTCGCTTGTTACAATCCAACAATGGATTTCCGAGAGTTCGGATTTTTGCTTTTAAAATTTAGAAAAACATGACTGGAGATGCGTGCTTTTTGCAGTTGATAAGGAATTTTTTTCGGGGTAGTGTAAGGGTATACAGATAAATGTGTGTATATATTTTTTTGCTGTTGTTAGAATGGTGTATTTTGTAATTTTTGGTGAAATCAAGGACATAATTATGAACTATAATTCCCATGGAATATTTAAATTATTTTTGGTTTATTACAGGCCCTTCCCTTGCATTGCTAATATTCTTAAATAATTATTTTGTGTATTTTTCTTTTATGTAATACCTTCCATTTAGTTTTTTTTATTAAGGTCTATTCAGAGTTATAGTATTTAATGTTTTGATTTTATGAGATTGATATCTCTTTGTAGTTTTCAGTGTGCTCAGAGGTGATGATAGGTATAGCTTTGTGGTGTTTTATTTTCTCTTATGCTTGGAGTACACTGAGGCGCGGCAAGTTCAAATAGGGTTTTTTTTTAATCATGATTGTTATCACCTACTAGGTGTGTTATCTTAGACGTCCAGGGAGAATTGAGGTTCCTTTTGAGAAAGAAGGACTTTTTGTACGAATTTTGACGCAGCCAGGCCATTTTTCTGAAGAGGCCGAGAAATGTATTTAATTTATTTGCAATGGCTGTTCATCGCAAGTACAGGATTGTTTTTATAAACACTATGTACCTATACTACAGCGTGGGTGTTTGGAAGAGCCCTCAAACGCTAGATTAGCTTTTTGGTGAAGCATTTCAAGTGCTGAAGAGACGCAGCTACGTCTGACGCCATTCGGGTAACGCTGTCATAATGACGCCAACACTTCAATCAGCAGTAGGATAGCCGCCCGAGCCTATTTGCCTGCTAGGCGAGGACGAAGATGCAGATTATCATTGAC
>PNEQ01005366.1:7307-37394 GCA_003012365.1 Medauroidea extradentata
TGTGGAGAGAGACTGGTGAAGACATCTTGGTGACGTCAAAGTCTACTGTGAGGCGGCAGGGGGCTACCTTCGGAGCAGTGTTTGGCGATACAAGAGGACTGCTGCGGCGGGCTGACAGGCGAAGAGGAGGTGCGCGACGGGAGTCGAACAGAAGACCTCAAGAGTGAAGACAGCGGTGCACTCGGGGTGCTGCGCAGCATATGGTGAGCCATCACCACTTCGGACTGATAAGGTTGTACATTGTCATTATTAGAAAAACTGTTTATTGGATATATTACTTAATTTTATTGTGATTTATAGTGTTTAATTAATTTATGGTAGACTTTTCTTGTGCTTTAATTGTCAAAGTTAATTAACGTGTCTGTGACACAGGAGTAATTGTGTGCATAACTAATTGTGTTGTGAGAGTTCTAGTTGATTACTGTTTTGTGTATTTCGTAGCTTTGTGAGCTATTAAATCCAGTACTTAATTAAACTCTTTTATTTGTAATTATAAGACCTCTATCCCAAAGAACTCATGGGAGTTGCCCACATATGAAGTTTATGTCTCAAACTTGTAACAGTATAAAACAACATGAGCATACACGTGAACCCCTTCAGTGCTCGATGGAAGACTATACCATTAACACACTTCTCCTTTTAATATTTTTTAGAGAAGTTAGGACATACTGTGAACAGATATGGAAGGTATTCTTACTATCGATCAACCTGTAACTTTTGACGATGCAATCACAAAGACCGAGTTGCATATATATGAACCGTTTTGAGCGGGCCCGTACACCTTACCATCGGAAATACGGATTTCTATACAGAACCAAGATATTTACACGCTGCCTTGCAAGTCGCACGCAAGACTGTGAGGAACTAATGCCTTACACACGAGTATCGTGCGAAACGGACTACTGCACCTCTTTGATCGTATAGCCTACAAATTAAATGGTGTAGAGATTGACCAATCGCTCGATGTTGGTATCACATCACCCAGACAGCATGCAAGCTTGCGGCAAGCCTGCATTTCACTTGCCTTAGGCTTGCAAAAGCAAGCTTGCTTTGCAAACTTGCCGCAAGCTTGCAGCAAGTTTGTTTCTTCCAGGCACCGGTATAGGTCTTTCGTAATAAATTTGCAAGCTTGCAGCAAGCTTGTGGCAAGCATGAAGAGCAAGCCTAGGAGGAATTTGCTCGATGGTATAATGTTTACATCCGCCACCGCCATTTCCGCCGAGTTGTATTGTTTGTTTTGCAAATTGACATACCATGTGGTGAAGTTGGGTTATGTTCTTTTAAATTGTGTTCACGTTATGCATATTTATTTCGCGCAGTGTTCCTGCTAGTTTTTAGGATTCAGAAAAACGTAGCTACTAAGGTATCATATAAATGCTGGTAAGCTTGTCGCGTCAGGCTTGCTGCAAACTTACAGCGCCAGACTTGCCGCAAGATAGTTCTGTGGTAACTAGGAAGCTTGATTCAAGCTTGCACGTTTGTTCTTACAAACTTGCTGCAAGCTTGCCCGCTTGTCATAACAAACTTGCAGCAAGCTTGAAACAAGTTTGCACTGCTGTCTGGGCAACAATAAAAAATTACGTGTATATAGCTACGTACGAAAAGCAGGCGTACAAAGAAGTTGGTTGCCTGATAAAGATGATTTCAAGTGGAAAATACATCCTGGAGGAATATACGAAGCAATTATTCCACTGAGAATGTTACTCAGTTTCGTCGAAGACTATATCTGTGTGATCCTTAATGCTAAACAGTAATTGGTTCTACTGTTAACAAATGCTACAGCAAATGGCTGTTTCGAACAGGACATGTTGATAAACCTGTCACGTTAGAACTAAAGACTGTAGTGCCACATGTAATCGTAAGTATGCTGGAACATGTGCGTTTACTGAAACATGTTGAGAACATTAAAGATGTGACTGTTGCGTTTCGTTCCTGGATTTTGGAATGCTATCCTACCTTGCCAAGTGCGCACACGGTTGTATGGAATGTAAAATCAAGTTTCCCCGTGGAGAAACCCCAATTTGTAATAATCAGTTTCCAATCTAATCGTCAAAATGTCTTAACTAGAGACAGGTCGCTTTTCTATCACTGCAGCATAAAAAACATTAAATTGTATCTAAACAGCGAATTTTACCCATATTCCGATTTCAATTTGAATTTTACCAACGGTGAATTTTTTTATTGTTTACAAAATGTACAGAGTGTTTTAAGCTTCTTATTATGGACGAGATCCGTCCCCAACTTTAGCACCTATTGACTACGTCGAAAAAGCACCGTTATTTGTATTTTACATGTAAAAAAAAAAACAATAAACTCTAACATTAATAATTCGCGAATAGAAATTACAGCTGATGCAATTTTCCCACCACAAACACAAGCTTTTGCCCTTATCCTTCACAAAAGACTTATTTTTTACAATGCCAGAGATAAACTCGTGAAAGTTGGTGTAGGATAGTTAGGTGGGAACCTCTGAGTGGAGAACATGTACTGTAACGTACAGGGGTTCTACGGAAGTTCCGGGTTTATTGTAAAGCAAGTATGTGTATCACAACTGAATGGTGAGACAGAAACTTTCAGGCTAAAAGCGCCATTTCCCTGGTGTGCTTTGGATGATAAATGTAAATGCACGAATGTGTGGCTCATTTGTAATTATCATGGCATCACTTGGAATGAAGGCAGTATCATGTACACAGATTTACTGCTTCGTCTTAAACAATGCATAGGTACTTCTACCATGTACGTCTCGGGAATAGACCAGGAAAGAATAATGTGTACGCTGTGTGCAAATACCGTAGTTGATTTACAGTCTGCGTATGACTGTCCGCCATTTACAACATTATGTATGAAGAATGGAGACAATTACATGTTCACAAACGCGCAACAAAACACTGAGAACTTACGTGTATTGTTCGCGGAGCATTTTATAAGCTAATGTAACTTACTTCAAGTCAGTCTCCGCAAGTGGGCTGGTGTTGTTTGATCCATCTGAAACCTACGAGACAGTGCAGGTTGGGTACAGGCGTGTGAGTTTTAAGCCTTATGGCTTACCATTGCAGACGCCCGTATGTAACGACAGCTAACATTGGATGTATTACTTTAATATGTATTTAGGTATACGTTACAGAGAAGGTGTGGAGTGTCAGCTCGCTAACTGTCCCGTCTACCATTTATGTCCTGATGTAAAGTTACTGTGCACGTTTGACAACTTGCTACAGCTCAGTTTTAACGAAGTGTAGCGTGAACAACACTCTGATCACAGCATTGATTATAAGCTAATACAACCTGAAAACAGTGCCATAGTCAGCTGGTATGAGGTTTGTGACTGTGACATACAAAGACATTGTCAAGCAGGTAATACATTTGAAATGTTGTGTAGTGAATGGAGTTGTGAAATAGCAAACACGAAATATGGTGACAGAGGCGACTTCAAATGTGTCTGCTTTTATTGTGTGTATGTACGTATGAAAGTAAGTCTCGCTACGTATTTATGACGCACATTACGATTCCTCGCTACGTGTGTGTGTAGTTGTAAAACCTAACATCAGTTGCTAATGAGACTTTGAGCTGTATACTTTGTGCAGCCTACTGTGACGTTGGCAGCTACTGATGATGTCTTGCACAGCAAACCGACATCTACTGTGCCGTCTTAAATTTTTACTTCATATTCATTCAATTGTTTGTTAAGGCAGAACATGTTCATTAGTGCTATTTATTTTCTTTATTATTCTGGCTAACATGCATATGGGCCTGCCTTGCCCGTCGCTTCCTTGCCTCGGCCAGAACTCTCTCTCTTCTAGTTTCACGTCCCCGGAGTTGTATTTCACACTGCATGTAAGATTAACTTCTGCTATTCACGCAGCGATCCCACGCTCACAGGGATGCCAACACTGTACCTTGTACCTCCCCCACCCCCATTCTGTTAGTCAGAAAGTGCTTGGTACTGTGCTTGTACTGTCAGTTGTAACCGGTTTAATCTGTACTATGTCCAGTAACATAGGCCGCCTTGGCCGTTTCAACACTCGCGCGACACCTCTTGAGAGTATTTTATCTCCTGTACCGGTATGCGGTCTTCCAAAGCATCGCTTCGCGACCATCATAAGTTACCACCTTGTGCACGCCAGACTTGCTTCTGGACGAGACTACTTCTACTCGCTTACGTGTGTAACACGGGAATCTGTACATTTAGGATGTAGTCACTCGTGGGCTACTCTAGCTTTTCTTATTCTTTTTGTAGAAGTAGCAGTGTAGTTTCCATTTTTGGAACATGTAGTTATAAATTTTAACACTCTACATCTACTAGCTTCTAGATGCTATCTATGTAGCATTTCTTCACCCTCATCTTTGGTAAGTGTTACCGCCGTGAGAGTCCATTCCCTTTTAGTTTTGAAGTGAAATGTGTGAGTTATTATTTCACTGTTCTTTGTCATTTAAAAACATTAACAAAATTGAGTGCATTATTATTATTATTTTTATTAACACAAGTGTTTATGCGGTGAGAGAGAGAGAGAGAGAGAGGTGGTGATCCTGTCTACTCACCATGGCAGACAGCAGCGGAATGCGACAGAAATAAGGTAACACTACCTTATATTCTTTTGTGGTATGTGGTAGGGGCTACCAGTTTATACTGGTGATTCGCCCAGCCAACATCAGTCAAGCTACGGAAGTCGAGAGGAGAGGATGTTTCTAGAGGTGAGCCTGCTGGGGAAGGGAGAGAGGGCTAGGCTGGAGGGAACTTATGCTATAAAGATGGAGGGAAGAAGCTTCAGGGTATGACAGAGGGGGGTTTAGCATTAAGGATAGGTTGGGGGTATGCTATAAAGTAATGGGTAGGGGAAGGCTATAAGGTAGAGGGAGGGGCAGTACAAGGGTATGCTATAAGGATGGAGGGAAGTATGTCATTAGGTAGGGGAAGGGGAAGGAGAAGTTAGAGGGATATGTCTTAAGACAGGGGGTATGCTTTAATGCAGGAGTATGCTATAAGGTAGAGGGGAGGGGAAGGATAGTTTAGAAGGGTATGCTTTAAGGAAGGGGTATGCTATAAGGTAGAGAGGAGGGGAAGGAGTGGCTAGAATGGTATGTTATAAAGAGGGGGTAGGCTATAAGGTAGAGGGGAGGGTGGCAGGAGAGGCTATAGGGGTATACTTTAATGCAGGGGTATGACATAAGGATAAGGGAGAGGAAGGGAGTATGCTATAAGTGCTGGACAGGCTGCAGGGGAGGGGGTAGGAGAGGCTACAGGGGGTATGACATAAGGTGGGGGTATGCTAGTACAATACTGGTGAGGGGACATACACTTCCCCCTCACTGTGCTTAGGCACAACTTGTACCAAAAGAGCCCATTCCCCTCATTTCCACTCACTTCCCCTCCCCTCCTAGGGACAGGGCTTAAGCTCTCACAAAATCACAGACCTCATGGCACTTAGGTGCTATTCGTACCAAAAGACCCCAACAATCAATCCCAGCCAACACCACGCTCCCCTAATGGCCCTATAGGCCAGTCAGAGCCCTTGAAACCCCCCCCCCCCCCGGGGGAGGTGGACTAATGCTATTCAAATGCAGGTTATGTCGGTTTTGCTCCCAGTTGATTCAGAACATATATGTTCCCCCTACTGAGGTTAAAATAATTTTTCTTGATCGGATTACTTAGCATTTTGAGTTTAGTGTTGCCAAACTGGTTTAGTGACTGGTTTTCCTTTCGATAAGTCAAATGTTGGGAGATGAGACATTACGCCACGATTTATTGTTCCTTTTTGGCAAAATGCAGTGTCTATCTTTCGTTTTGTACCGCTTAGAATAAACTGTGCAATTATAATTTTTTTCATTATAAATGTTTTCCAGAGTGAAATAGTCTTTATTCCATTTATGGTTAGATGTATCGAAGTCATTAAAACATTATTTTTTGCCGACATTTTATATCACTATGTCATGTTTTTATATGTTTATGCTTTTTTGAATTGAAATTGTTACACATTATTTGTAAGTATTACTTAAATGTTGGTATACTACACAGGGGTATCATAAGGTCTGAATGAGAGCGAGGGGAGTGAAGCCAAAAGGGAGAAGAGGTAGCCACCAAATTTGCCAGCCGCCATACTGCTTTAACCTCAAAAGTATACATCAGACAGGTATTTTTATGGTAAATTAATATATTATTCTCTTTAATTAATGTTTTAGGTTGAAAACTCTATATTTTAGCCCTGTTTACACACCTCCTAACTAATATTTCCTCAATTTTTTAATTAGTCGGCCATATTGATACCAGCCACATCAAGCATTTATTTGGTTACAATTCCCGGCGACATGCTCGATCTGGACCCTTCTAACATCTTTGGTATACTATGATAATAATCTGACTTGTCTCAAGTTTTTCTTCATTTTTCAGTGATACTATTTTTAACTACAGCATTTCGAATTTCAAGTACATGTTTCAATCCGCTGCAGATGTACGGTCTAAATATTGGTCGAAGAATAGTTTTTGTGTGAACCATTTGCTTATGATCAGCAAATTTTTGAATGTATTATCTGTTTTTCTTTAAGTTTCATGTAAATAGTATATTACAAGTAAACAAGAAAATTGTATTATTATATCTTACATTCACATATAAAACTTGGTATGGGTAAATTTTCCTGAAACTGCTCTTAAAACTTCATTCATGAAAATAGCAGGGGTGGTCACCCTTTTATTGACTAGAACTTTTGTGGTGTTGGGTTTTGTGAACATTTCATGTTACTTTTCTCAACAGTACACCCTAAGTAACATAAAAGGTCTTAATTTTTACAAGTCAATAGAATGTACCATTTGCTATAAACTTCACTCTAGTGTATCTGTACCAACAATACAATACCTGGCATGTAGGCAAAAACTGCTACACTCTCAATGTAATCGCACACAGCAGGCTTTTGTAAATCCTTTTTCACTTTGGAAAACGCATCCTGTGCTACAGTTCTTTAGAAACATGTCACGTATTTCAACAAAGTAAACCTCTGCAAATTTACTATCAAGCAACTCCATACACTGGTAAAACTATTACACACAATTTTTGGAATGTTTTATGTGTGAATTTCTGTAAAAAGGAGCAAAAATGTGTGTGCTAACGATGCTATTGCAGTATCTGATTATTTTTATGATTTATTTCTTGTAAACGGAGAATTCTGGCGGTTCTCGATATTCGATGTTTGCAAAACCCAAAGCCACAGAAATTCTACTCAATGAGAAGGTGTTATTTTCATGAAGGGGAGAGTTCCAATCTAAAGAGCAACTTCTTGATGGTTGAAGATCTCAATAACACTAAACATTGTGCACAGAATTTAAATTTTACTCCTCATCGTTTCCAATATATTGCCAAAATAACTTTTAAAATTAATTTCCAAGTGTAAATATCTGTCCCAACGAATTGCACTAGACAAAAATTCCATTGTGAATGTATACCTCATTTGTGGAAAAGAATCACGTCCCAAAGTTTGCAATATAAGTTACGAAACAACCTTTATATATTAGAGGAAACGAAATGAAAAGACGTATTATTGGGGAAGACGTGTTCCCCCCCCCCCCATATCGCCCACCATCCTTGCGACACCCATGTCACACATAATGTTTTTTGTTTGAGTACCTAATTTAACGCAAACAAAAGCGTGCAACTCAACATCTCACGTTCTGTCACAATCAATGAACCTTATAGAAATATGTATATTTACGACGACTTCGGCGTGATCTGTTGTCACACAGCAGAATCCACTTTACAGCAGTACCGACATTGGAGACAAACTTGAATGTATATGTCACTCAAACTCTCAGCTGAACTACACACTTAAAACCGCGCACAATACTTGATAGATGGTTCGGGATAATGTGAGCACACAAGAAAGCCCTGCTAAAAATCTATTCTCAGCCATTTTATATATTTACGCGTGCAAAGGCAAACAGTGGGAATTGTCTAACATTTTTGGACACGGCACTTTTTACGCACGTAAGATAAAGTGTGCAGTCGGTAGGAATCTATGTAGTTTGATAAAAAATGAGTTACTTACAAATTTGTCTATTTCGGTTGATTTTGTTTCAGTATTATTTTGTTTAAATATGAAAATACACGTAACTATATTGCGTAGTTTCGCTGCCAACCATACACTGAGTAAAGCAACTATTGTCAATGTTGAACTATGTGCAGTAACGGCCAGTGATACTTTTCAAAGGTTAAATTTTCAGTACTCACTTTATCCCGAACGACCCATGTCTGGCTAATAGCAAGCAGTGACGACCATTTCCCTACATTTTTGTTATCAAATTTCATGTGAAATAAATACATATTTGCGGTAATTGTGAACCCCAGAGGGCTAGTATTTAATTAAAAGCCGACGAGTTCTACAATGTAGGTACACGGGGAAATGAACTGGAATTTCCTATAGTATGAGAATAAAATGCTGGAGACAAGTTTTGATCAGTTTCGTGTAAAACACCCATATAATGAACAAAAGTTTGTTATATAATCATTACTGAAGAAATGTTTTTGTTAAATAGGTATTGATTGCTTACACAACAGAAGCTGTATTTGACATTTATTTGACGAATGATAATAGGAATGATTGATTTTTCTTCATTTGTCGCAGTAAATAAAAATAAATGTTGTTTGACAATACTTTCCAGATAGTCAACCGTTGCGAAGAAAATTTTAACGATACAGTAGATATCCATTAAACATTTTTGGTAATTTTTTGCCAAAGTTTTTACCTCACATAGTGCCCCTATTTGATGACCTAGTTGTGTACAGAATAGTTAGAATGTTTTTACTGATCCATGTGTTAAAAACTTTTTAATTAATAATGCATACGGTACATCAGTGATTTATTGACGATGCGATGATGTCATTACAACTGCATTTCATACAATCGTATACAAATATATCACAGAAGTTGGCAAACAGTTTTAAATTATCTGCAATCGAGCAAATGAAACATTTGGCAGGTGTTACACATCTTGTTACCTACATCATAACTAGCTCTTATTCATTTCTACTTTCTTGTTATGTGTCTTACTTTATAGCATTAACTGTTTGTGACGTATAGGCAATGAAACTTGCTAGGAAATAACTTAATATATCAGATACACTTAATGTTTTTAAAACTCTAGAAATTATGAATGCAACAGTTTCTTCTCCATCGGTGTTTTCTACACATCTTGCAAAATTATTGCTTTATTTATACATACTTATGCACATAATCAACTGCTTTAGTGTGCTTACCTTGTTAAAGTTCTCTAAAATGGTTTGATTATACTTATCAGCTTTGTGGCTAAATTTTATATTTGCAATAGTAGCATTTAAATCATTGCATTATACAGTGATTCTATCATGCACTTATTACTGTTGCTAAGTTCCACTAAGTATTGAGTAGATTTTTGTGTTGTCTGATGACGACCTTGTCAGCCCAGTGTTAACGATATAAAGGCTGCAACTAGGAATAGAAGGTGAGAACTGAAGTCTGGTTCCCCCTGACTATGAGATAAGGCGGCATGTCCTTTGTCAGCAACTCCAGCCACGCCATGTACAGAGGTGCAGAGACCACGCCCTTCCGTGGGATGGGTAGCGACCTGCAACAAGCAAGTTACATGCAGTCATATCTACGAGATTACTGCATTGATTTCTTATTGACATTCATGACAAATACCTGAATTTGTTGCGGATGGATGTTTGAAAATCTTCAGATGACATATTATAGGTTTTTGTAATTAATTGAAATAATACATTCAAAAGGAGAAAAATTAATATCTGCAGAACTAAAACTGATGCATTTTATTATGATAAATAGCACCTCCTTCATCACTTCTGACGACGACAGCCAGTATGCAATGCTGTGTACTGTTTATGTTATAAGACATGGCAAAGTAAATGTTCTTTCCTTTATTTCTCTTTCAGGAGCACCGATGCATTTGAGCTAGTGGCCATAATATCTGCCATGTCATATGTATTAGATGTTAGTACAAACGAATGACAAAAAATTGTGCTGTATACAAAATAAAAGTTCTGAGTAGGCAACTAGTATGTTTCTGTCATAACATCCAGCGCAATTAGCTATAGTGTTTAAGACCAATAAGAGCTCTTGGAACAAACTGGACAGACAGCATGTGTAGGGAAGCAGGGCTACAGTCAGCTAGTGCGAGAAGCACTCTTGCAGCAAGAGTCTGTTGTATTAGGCTGGGTTTGTAAGGAGCTGTTAACTTGTGATACAACACGATGTGTGCATTTGATCCACTTGACTTCTTGATCTTTCGTGTGTGTCCAGAGTCCATGCGGTGGACAATGGCTTGTTTTTCAGTTGCCAAGGGTCAGACACCTCCAGGTCATTTATGTCAAGCCACACCGAAATTTTCGTTGACTGTTGGCCTAATAGAAAAATACATTAAACCTGAAGTGATCAGTGGCGGATTTAAGCCTTTTTACTAAGGGGGAGGGGAGTATGCATTAAGGGCGCGGTCGACCGCAATTTATATCACCATTTTTTAATTTTATTTATACTAGACATTTAATAAGAGCCAAATTTAGTCACATTTTGTGTCTAAAATAAGAAAAAAAATATCTGGTGCAAATATAAAATAAAAAATTGTGATGAAAATTTCGGTAGACTGTACCCTTATTGGATTTGTAGGTGCAAAATTTGCTATTTCAGGAGTTTTCAGGCCAAAAATTGTAGTATACTGCTTTCAAAATATGATTATATTTTTTACGAAAAAATATATTTGTAACGGGAAAATCTTTGTGCTGATATAAAAAAAATTCTGACGTGCCATGTGGTCACCACCCCAATTAATAAGAGTAATTGCCATCAATTATAAGGAATTATCATAAATAACAGACATAATAATAATGAAAAACATGTCTTGCAACGATTCATTCTTGTCATCGTGTCAGAATGCCGATGTTCTCTATGTACAGAATTGCATTTAGGAAAAACAGAAATGTATATAGGTAATTTATCTTTGTGGAAACAGCAGGTGCAAGTGTCTGGGCCTTCCCCCCCACCCCACACTCATGTAACCCCCCTAGCTGCTGGACGAGGGGGGAGGAAAGCCAGCCTATCGTGTGTATTATGTTTAATAGTTACAATAATTAGAATGTGAGGGATTTTAGGAATTAATTAAAATTATTGTAGGGTATTTGTCAAAGTGCAGCTTAATTAAATTATGTAATAAATGCGGCAGTGGCAGGATGTTAAAAGTGTCCTTGAGGGGAGGGGGGTATATTTCGGAAGCTGTCTCCTAATTGGTCCAACTGAACCAACGCCTGCAGGGCAAGCGACAGGAAGGTTGGCGCCAGACAAGAGCATGGCTAGGTCGTTGACAGATTTGGGACAGATGTTTTCGAGCCGCGGAAGACGGCATTGAGATTCCGGGCCGGGGTGCCCTAGGGAGTCAGTTCAGGCACCGGACACCTTAGAGAGACGGTGTTCAATCAAGAGATCGACGGACCAGGTGATACCGTCGAGCGTTTTCAATTTATGCGTTGGGACGCCTACGAGTTGCGGTATTCGGACCGGTTATTTAGAAGTATTGTAAAGCGTCACAAGTTAGGGCGGCAAACCGCTGACGACGCCATGGTAACCTTCAACGTATTTTAGCTACATATTGCTGAGACTAGCGGACGTATAACCATCAAGTGTAAAACCGACAAACCTTGCATAGTAACGATAATGCCACTGGAGGGCTGCGAGAGCTTGCTATCTGGTTTAAACTGAACTTGCCGACTTCTTGTTACTCCGCACACTGTACACCACAGAATTTAGGTTGCCGTAAATTAAGTACAATTTTAAGATTCTGCATAGGCGAACGTTTTTTTGTTGTGTTAGCTCTTGAAAAACGTACTCTAATTTTAATGAATTACAACTAAGTTGCACAAAACATTTTGAATCTAGAAACTAGACGTATTTACTACATACTACAGATACACTACATTCTGTGATGCAATTCTTAAAAACCACATTGGAAATCATAACTTACCAGACCTCACAAAATATAGACGCGACCTGGTAAATTTTGCAATAAATTTTGTTCTGCCGTTTGACGATATTTTTTCGGGGATCTTCCGGTTACCCTGCCCCTTCATTCCGGTGTTGCGGCATACTGATATCATGTCACCCATCACAAGCACAAAATACCTAGTTGTTAAGTACTGATCAAAATTTCTTCACTCATTCAAACGCCTCTTGTCACGAGAACATACACCCACGAAAACCACAGACTTGTCAAAACTAAACCGTCCATACTGAAATTAGATATCACAAGCCAATGGCTATTCGCTCAAATTTACCGACACAAGAATAAAAATAATGTATTTTTAAGACATTTATGAAAGTCTAGTAAAAATACTATACTTCAGATTTTTAAAATACAAAAATTTGTTGTTTTGCATTTTTATAGCTGTAAGCATACAACCCGCGACATTAATTAAAGATCAGTGTTAATTATTTAACTAATGTTATTCATGAAGGTTTCGCTGGGATATGTTCCCGTAACTTCGAAATTTTGATTTTGACATGTAGTTATGGGAAAACTATGCACGCTAAAATATTGTTCTTAGTGGATAATTAGTCACTAGTAACATAATACTATAATTATAATTATTAATTTAACACTTCTTTGAACAAATTAAATTTTAGAATTTTTCACGCTAGAACGACCTTAAATGGCTTTCACGGTATAAAGAACCTAATAAAATCGAACCTGTGTCACAGTATCAGCATCGCCGTATCCTGTTCAGGGGCGTCATTTGGGGCTACAGGGGGGGGGGGGGGCAAATGCCCCCCCTGGATTTAGAATTTTTTGTATTTTTAAATTTAAATAATGCTAAGTTAAGTACATAAATCTGAAGTTTTATTATTAAAGTATCTAATTTATACATGCTTAGTTAATAACAAATATGCAACAAGGTCACTGTCGCCGGAAAACAAAATCTTGCCCCCCCCCCCTTAGAAAAACCTGAAATGACGCCCCTGATCCTGTTGCTTCACGTTTCTGCAGTTTACTAAAAATATGTCAACAGGTTATTTTCTCTATCTTCCTAGTTAGTATTTAACATTTAAACATAACGTAAAACACTTCACAACAAAAGTATTTCAAACCATCACTAATTCACTGCACATTAGTGACTGACAGTGTGTAAAGACACTCCCTCCCACCCCTTCATTCTGCTGACGTCTATGGGCTGTTATTTATGACAGGGCCATGCTCTGACCAGTCTCTCTTCGACCTGACACACTCGTCCTCCTGCTGAGAAAGTGTCGAAAGGGACGTTAGACAAAATAGAAAACAGGAAATATATCCTCACAGCTCAAAGTGCTTTTCGAGCAAGAACGAGCCTCGCTTACGTAAACGGAGCTTGAGAAAGGGGAAAATGTTGTTTAACAATATTGAATTATGCAGTTATGATCATGTAAAATGTACATATTGTTGCGAGCCGCGACTGTCTGGCTGGGCGGTGTAGTACGATACTGTGGTGGCGGAGCTAGGACACACCTCTTCCCACTCACTCCTCGGCGCCGTGGCTGTCGGGCAGAGCGGCGAAATACAATACAGTGGCGGCAGCGCTAAAAGACCTCGGGTGCTGCATGGATTGTATTACTCCGTGATAACCACCTGCACGCCACTGTAATCGGAGAGCAGTGTAAACCGATATAGCAACGGCAATAACAAAGAGATTCGGCATACATTGTGTCGCCCATGTGCGGTGGCGACCACCTGCACCCAATATTGGGTAACCGAGGGAAATATCGTGATCTGGAATGTTCCTGTTCCCTCTTTATATCTCGGAGTGGTGCTTGACTTTGAAGCGACACCTTTCCAGGAGGTTGGAGAACAGAGACTTGCCTAGATAATTCGAGATGTAGGTGTGGGTATATAAGGGGGAGTTGCAGCAGGAGATAGAGAGAGAGAGAGTTTTGGCTGGCAGGTGCCTGGTGCGATCTCAAGTGATAGTGACAAGTATTGGACGACTGTTCGAGGGTGTCCAGCGAGTGGGACCGCAGCAAGTAGTAGGAAGAAGGTGTTTCTAGGCCAGAAAAGATTCTTCGGTATTATTTCCTTGGGTCCACCATTGTGAGAGACTAGTAACCTTTCCATATACAGAGAATTTGTGGAGATAAATTTTTTTCCTTTATGTAAATAGTAGTTATTTGTTCTGTTTGACATTTATTGGGGTAAATCATTATAGACAAAGGTTTTTTTGTATATACAGTTGTAAATAAACTTGGTTAGCTTTATTTTCTTTATTTTATCAAAAACCTCCATCCCCAAACGTACCTAGCCCGCAAGCTTGTAACAATATTACATGAGTGTTTATATTAAGTCATTTGTGAGTACTTGTGCATGGTTGAATATTATTTGCAAATATTTATTTGTACAATTTACTTCACTAAAATAAACACACGACAGGTTCTTAGGAGGAGGGGGGATGTAGCCCCCTCTGCCCTCCTTTAAGTCCACCACTGGAAGGGATTGTATATCGTATTACTGCTGCCGTTGGCGACATGTGTGTTATTTAAGATATTTGAGTGCAATTATGCGAATATAGTAATAGACTACGTTATTTTAATCAGTAAATAATTTAAGAACAATTTCTGTGTAATACGTGTCACTTACACAAGCTTAACGAAATGCATACAATGGATGTCGCCATTCTCTTGGATTTAAAGGGTTCCCAGACAGCACTGCCAGATTTGAAACAAACTTGTTGCATGCTTGCATGACAAGTCTGCAAATGTGCGGTAAGGTTGCCATTGCAAGCTAGTAAGCTTGATTCAAGCTTTAACTAAGCCTAATAGTCTCTAAGAAAACAAGCTTTCTGCACCTTAAGTTGACAAGCCTATATACTACAACTACAAATAGATGTATTTCTTTATATTTTCTCACATTTATTGAGTTTGATCTTTTATATTGTTTACTCATTGGAATTTATGTTTACCAACCCGAAATTATTCTGCTTCTGTCGATAATTATAGAGTTACTAGTCAGAAATACTACCATGCGACCACGGCGAAGACACAAAAATTGTTTGAAATTAATGTGAATAAGGAAGATAATTATTGTTTATATGCTTAAGTTTCCAACTTACCAACATAAAAGTGTTATTTAAAAAGTAATAATTTTCTTTGATTTGGTACTTTTTTTCCTTCAGAAAGTTGCATTTAACATTATTTACCTTGGTAATGTGTTTGGTAACCAACAAACATTCCCTAAAGTAAACTTAAAATATTCTCGAACAATCTCGATGAACACTTACAGCAAGTCTCTTGAAGACGACTGCTGGTAGTACAAACTTAATGAGAGCTTGATTTAGACTTGCAGCATGTAACACGAATATTCTTGCTACGTAAGTCATATTAATTCAAAATTAAATCTTGTCGCAAATTTGCTACAAGTCTGGTTAAGATACTTTCTCTACTACTCGAATTTAAGAGCAATACAAGCTTGCCACAAGTTTGATTCAGGCTTGAAGTAACAAGAGCACATATTCTATGTAAGTCAAATTCATGTGAAATGCAATCTTGCTGGAAGCTTTCATGCTGTCTGGATCCAGAAACTCTTTCTGACTTCAACACTCACACATACCGAGTAACAAGAACAGATATTTATATTGTTCTCAACACACAAATAAATATTTGTACACAACTAAAGAGAAAATTAAGTCACAAGACTTTGGGGTACCCCATATTCTGAGGGCATATTATGATGCAACCTTCAAAGTTCGCATTCCTCGTAACACACACGCACAGAACATAGTATTGTTAAATTATGTTGTTGCTATTGCCAGCACAAGGTATATACGGATATGAGTGTTAATTTTTAACTTATAATGAACTAGATTTCGATGGGTTAGGTTCAGACACAATTCTGCATAAGTTAAAGCATACACAACATGAAGACTGTAAGATTCTTAAACTCATACATATGCTAAGTAGCGCAATTTGTGAATTTCTTAAAAAAAAATAATATTGCTTGTATGATGTAACTTTATATGCGGTGTGAGAACAGGAACACTCACATGACAATGAAAGTTGACTGAAGAGAATACTGCTTTAGCAGCTCTCGTATCCTCATGTGCCGGTTGGTTCTCTCTCTTAAGCTGTAGAGCTCTGCATCTGTGATCATGGCCTTGTTGTTACCTACAATGAAAAGTAAATTATAAAAAAAGATATTATTAATATAAGTATCACAGGGAGATTCACCATTATTAATTAGAAGAAGGTTCCTATTGCATTCAACTAGACGTTGCTTGGGCCTAGCTGCTGCAGAAAAGTTGTAATGCCTATGTTTTACACCAAAATTTGGACATCTGAGCTACAGGAAACAACACTGCATAATATGATATTAAATAAATTTAAAATTTTTTTTCTAAGCTGACGTTTAGAACGAATTACTTTTAAAATTCGTCCAAGTTAGCAAATGTAAATAACCATCTGGTACAAAATATTAAAAATTTTTTTCTCCAAAAAGAAAATAGATGCATTAGCACTATGTATTGTAACTACATTATAGGGTTGACATTATGATACTTAGTATTATAACAATGCTAAATATATAAACTGTTTGATATGACTTTCGAATATTTCCTTTCTTTGCTATAAATAGGCGTGTTTTAATAGCAAAGAAAACTTATTTTATGCAACTCCTCCGTGGAATGGGAAATAATTGGTAGCATGCAGTTCAATGCATGAGAAACTCGCAATAAACGATAAAATTTAAGGGGGAAGGAACTACATGAAAAATGAATGATTGTGAAAATAAGAAAAGCATCTTTGAATAAAAAGTAAAATAGTTCTCGAATGTTAAACAATTTATGCTAAGATGATCGTAGGGTGTCTGGTCTTCTTTTAATAGGAAATTTTCAGCAAAAAGCGCTACCTATAGACATTTTGCGAATGCCAAGCACATAAATCCCAGGAAAATCCTTAAATCCTCCTGCTGAAGTAATGGAATAGTAACCACGGGACTTCTCCAGTACTACACATGGATGTCGAAAATAATCGTCCCTGGACATTTCTACGAATGGCGGGATCTGTCGTTCTTGAGACATTCTAACTACCTCCTATGGATTTCCAAATTAACCATCCCATGGACGACCCTGATATATTGTGCTTCTTATAACTTCAGTAAACAGTAACACAACTGTTCTTTGGGCACTTATATCTTCAGTTACAATATAAGAATAAACATTTACAGTGCATACTGTGTATTGGATGTCACATTTTCAGTTTAAAACAAAAAAAATACTGGAAGCATTGGGTGATCTACATGGGGTGGACAGTGTAGCATATTACATTGTAGCACATGCAAAAGGGCAGATAAAAGAGAAAGCCACAATTAATCATTATGAAAATCTGCTTAGACTGTTTAAACGAGCCTGATCGTAGAATTAAATTCAATACCAAGAAGCTGAGACAATGGCAGGAAGAACTCAAACAATTGGCCCTCATGTCAAAAACCAAGGACAAAGACTGGATACAGGGAAGATCCAAGCCATACAAGAAATGCCATCACTGCAGGATACAGAACATGTAACTATGCACATTCTTAGGATTTGTCAACCTCCTCACCAAATTTTAATTCCATGTTTAGAAACTGTGTGTGAGCCAGTAAGACAGCTGACTTGCATGCTCAATGGCATAATAGGGAACAGCCCAAAGAACAAGCTCTAGCAGATGATGTAGATGATCCAAATGAATAGCAAAAAGAAAAGAGAGGAGTGTCTTCAGGCATAGGACTGAATTTTCTCTGCAAAGATGAAGTAAGTTGCCACAATGGAGTGGTATACAGAGCTTTGTTGGTTTTAATCCAGTTCAAACCAATGGAAATTTATACTTTGTAAACTCCATGTTGCCAAATTGGACTAGATCAACACTACGACGAGCAAGGAAAACTGTAAATCAAGATCTCAAAACAGACCACAAGACTTGTATAGGTTGTCTCACCTACCAATCCGAACCAACGACCACTTCCAATAAGAACACAAGTACCTACAAGATAATGTCAGAAAGTAGGAATGAACCTACATGAATTAGAAAGTAAACACTTCCTAATCACTGGGGATTCACTATTTAAACATCTGGGTGCTAGAAGAAGCCAGATACTGTTGAGCAGAGAAAAATTGCACTTGGCAAGACTCAGTTCAAATGGTCTCGGATTCCAGATATGGTGATAATGGACAATGGCCCACCATTTTCAAGCAGAAATCTCAAGCACTTCGCAGGAAAATGTTAATTCAGACACATCACGTCTACACGTCTCCATACACAAAATAATGGCAAGGCAGAAGTAATAGTGAAAATAACACCGAGGTTATTAACGAAATTCAAGGTAGCTCACAAAGATTTTCTATTAGCAAAACTTGAATGGTGCAACACATCGGCATATGCATGGCAACCAGTCCATCTCAGAGTTACATGGCAAGAGATTTCACAATGCTCATACCAACAATAGAAGAACAGCTGACTCAGTGAATACAAGTATAGGTTCTAACCAACCAAGATCGTTCAATGGAAATACAAAATGGCATATGAAAGGAAGACACACCACTATCTATTCTAAGACAACGGCAGACAGTCACGGTACGTGATGTTGACAGGCGTGGAAAGTTGTAGACAACAGGTATGATAAAAAAAACCGATGTCAGGCACAAGGACCAGCAGGCGAAAGTACACTAGGATCAACAGGTAAAGGGCGAGAAGTAGAAAAATTTCTAATGACATCAGTCAAGAACATCTCACCAAATAGGAGGAGTCAGCTGGAGCTGGATGGCTCAGTTGAAGAAGACGAGGCAGCAGAAGAAGAGAAAGAGGCCCACGAACAATGGGCGCCAAATCAGCAGGAGCACTACAGAATATCACCAATATTAAAACTGAAGAAGAGGAACAGGAAACAGGCTGGTTGGGATGGCTGACATAACTAGAACAGCAACATATGCTACGAAAGTTGAATCTGTAGAGTTTCGCAACTGCGAGGAACAACGAAAGCTAAAACATGTTGAAACTGCTTAACAAACAAGGAAAGATCTAAGTGTAATTGTATAGTAGAGCAAATAGTGCAGTCTAGTGTGACGATATAGTGAAGGAAAAATCAACGAAGCAGCAGCAGACTGATCACAAACATTAGTAATGACTCTTATCGAAATAAGCGGGAAATACTAGAGATATGTATTAGTGAAGACTATTATTGAACTAGTAATGCCGCAGGGATGACATGCCTAATATCATTGGATAGTTCTATGGATAACTTATATTTAAAATTACTGTTTTCTACATTCGTGACAGAACTAAGGACATTCAAATTATGACACTTCTCTATTTCCATGAGATGTACTAAACTGAGGATGTCTGAAGGACCACTGCTTTTGACATTAATAAAAGTTCTAAGGGCGTTATGGGACGACATTTCATGATGTGTTTGTTATACGTTCCAAAGAAGACTGTTTCTATTATCTTGTTGAGTGTACTAGGGATCTCCTAGTACAGACAGACTGTATTGGACATGAGTGGAAGTACTATAGATGGTAAGAGATAAAGTGAGCACTTTTAAATAACACCTTGTCTAGAATAATAATACAAACAATATTATTTATTATGTCCTCAAATAATAATTGTTGAGTGTGGTGCAATGTTGTTATTTAGGTTGCTCTGTTTACAGTTATATATGTGGAAGGGGACTAAATTATCGGAAAGGAAAAATTAACTAGAGTTTCAAAATGTTCATTTTATCCCGAACCAAGTATAGGAATGTCTTGGGGGCCACTGATCTTTACATTCGTGAAAGTTATTGAAGCATCTCAACTACTTAATTTTCGATGTAAGTACGAGGACGAATTGTCATGACATTCAGGTGAGGTTCTACGGATGTTTCTACATCACATATAAGGGATGTCTATGGATATCTTTTCCTGAAAATTAACGTTGAAAGAAGTACGAAAATAGCACGTCCTTAAGTTACCCTTAGGGTTGAAGGTTTACACATTTCAGGGATATCTTTATGATATTAAACATTTTTCTGTTGCATTTTTAGTTGGGAAACAATGATTCATATCACACCAAAAAATTGCGAAGTTAATGACTACCTACTTGCAACCCAAAACGGACAAACCATGAGTGTTGAATTAACCGTTTTTATATGTTAAAATATTATGCTTTTTAAGTTTTAGATTGCTATAAACACGGGTAGAGAGTAACACTATTACATATGCTAGTAAGCACATATAGTGTTATAAATTTATAAAAAAAAAAATAGAAACTATGTTGACAGAAAATAAGGAACGATAAAGTAAACTTCTAATAAAGAACGATACAAACACAGACTAGCCTGTCACAATACATCGGGCACCAAATAGATGTTTGTTTGTATCCTTTGTATGGACGTTGCGGATATATTCATATGTTAATTTCAAGGAAGTTTTAGGGAATTTTAGGGAATTTAAGGGAGGTGCTTGTAGAATACATTTACAATGATTATGTTCATTTCTATAAGATAAATAGAACATCCCTGGAAGTTCTTTAAATGATTAATATGATGGCGTGTCTTTCTTCCTTTATATCCCTTTGTTGCTGATCTTGCCTGTCGCTTGTATCATGTGTGGCTGCTGATACTATGTAGTATTCCTCTTTGAAGTTCAATGGAGCTTTTGAAGAACTGCGGTAGCGTGTTAAGAGGTTGCATGAAAAAAGTTGTCACTGCCAGTGGCGTGTAGCCACATCGTAAAAGTGTGGAAGTACAGATAGTCATGTAATTTCGAGCAGGTTCAAGGTATGCCCTTTCTGTTGGATGCTGATTGTCGGAGAAAAGTTCCCGAAATGGTATCCATGCTGTATAAAGGTTACTCATCTTCCCCTTCCCCAACTGTAAAACCATTTCCATGCAAAGGGTCTCAAGTTCTAAATTTGAGCTGGAATGCATGATCAGTAACATCGTCGGTGAACGTCAGGTAAGATTGTGGTTTGAGAAGACCAGTAAGTGTGACGCTGTTATGGAGCACTTGGGAGTAATGTCGAGAGATTGTGAACAATGAGATGGGTGTCACGAGGAACTGCCTGGACATATGATAGATTTGACAGAGATAATTTCATGTAGAGGCATTTGTTTTGTAACAGTTCTGGTAACCATCACGTGACAGTTAATGTATTAGTGTAGGCCTATAATTTAGTGCCCTGAAAATTGAGCTAGTTAATAAGCAATAATAGTTTGATTCAAGTTTAAATTAACACCTTAATTTACTGAGTACCTGCATATATCAATATTAAGGAGAAATATAGTAATAGTGGTGTCATTTAACAATGAGTGGTAATATTACAGTATAACATTTTTTGAACATTTTGATGAATGAAAGGCTTCATATAATTAACATTTTGTCTTGGTTTAGGGATGGAAGTGAAACTTACAGCCGATTTTTCAATTATGTATATGAATAAATATGAAGAGGAAAAGTAAAAACTCCAGTATAGGGCCTACGTGTAATTAAAAATTATTATTGTTTATGTGGTGCTTCGAGAGGAGGTCTTGCAAAAAAAAATTGGGAGAAGCCTTGAGGGATGTATTAAAAATATTTTATTAAGAAATATTTTAAAGGAAAAAAATTACTAGTGTAGAGAAATCGCCATTCTAACTAGTTGACGTTTTACGTAGATATGTCGTAAAATTCAAGACAAGTTAGGGATGATTCGTTTACTGTTCCGCCGAATTATTTTAGATATAGCTAAAAAATTTTACATGAACGAAAAATAAAAATAGTATGTTTGGTGCTTGTATTGAACATTTGTAGAAATCTATTGACAAGTTAATTGGTTAAAAGAATAAAACTGGCAGGTTGCAATCTTGTATATTTTGGCTACAACTTTTGCCTATCTGTGTGAGTGGAGCGGAGGTGGAATACCAAATAGTATTTTTGGACTCCTTAACTGCATTAGAAAAAATGATGGGAGCAGTTATACGGAATCTGTAATTACGTAACATAGTGATTTTTTCCTTTAAAAATAAAACATTCTGGATTATGCTTTTCAAGGTTTAATATAGTAAAATCACGAATTTTTAGTGTGTGTCATAATAAGAACCATAGTGAGGTTGGTTTATGGCGGACATTGCGGATCAAATTAGTCATGTAATAGCAAGATTAAATATCTTAAAAGTGGATGTAAAATGTTTTAAACTAAAATGTTGACAAAATAAATTATAGATCAAACATGAATAAAGATGTTGACTGGAAAATAAAGAAGTGCCAGCAAAATTTTCGATAAATGGTTTATTATATACATTACCTCCAAGAACATTAGAAGCAGCAAAAGCTTAGGCGTCTTCTTCGTAATATAGATACACCTTATTGGAGACCAAGTGAATCTTCTCCTGTCACCATTGTGATTGCCAGGAGGATATGAGGGGTACAAGAGTTCACTTTTAGTTAAGGATTGCCTAAATGGACTATTGAGATGAATGACCTAACTTTGAGACCTATAAGTTAACAGATGGAAGAATTGACCACCAAACCAAGTGGGAATTTTTACTGAATCTCGGCACTACAGCAAAACCATATTGGTCAACGCGGAATACACTTTACTTTGATAATTGTGACCTTCTACATGTTTTCGGTGAGCAGTGATAGAAATCAGTCATTATTACAATTAGTCCTTCCAGAGTGCCAGACGAACTTAAGGTAATGCCCTCGGCAGAGTTAGGGTGATGAAATATATTGTCTTCATAGTCGAAAGGTAGGAATGGGTTGAGGATCAAGGAGGGATGTCTCCTCGAAAAATGAGCAATGTTGGAATTATATTAGAGGGAATGGTAGTGCAAATTCTGAGCTTTTTGTCTATTCCAGAAAGAAAAAGAGAGAAAGAAAGAGAGAGGGACATAGAGATGAAAGCGAGAGAAATAAAAAGCGGCACAGAGATGGAAACAAGAGGAAAAGAGAGAGGTAATCAATATCTAATTGTGGACCAACATAATTTCACAAAATAGCCTGTCACACCTCAACCCAATTAAGAAGCGCACACTGTGACTGAAACACTTTTGGAGTAATTCTTGAGTCTGAAGTGGCTTTAGAGCTCCACTTGGATCAAGGATGATACTTATAAGCAACACCGTTCCAAAATGTAACACAGGTTTTGAGGGGAAGAAAGACTAACAACAGCACTGCATCCTTGGTCGTATGGAATTGTCGAAATACTTAGGGCCGGTTGCACCATTGACTGGCTAGAACCGAGACCGTAAGATCTTCGTACTCGCCAAATCTTTGGTCGCATCCCAGTTTTAGTCTAAATGCATTGCATTGAGGTAATCAATTGAGCTCCGATCGCGGATCTGCAGATCTTGGTTCCGTTTTGATATATCGATTGTAGGATTGAAAGACGTGTTTCTATTGGTTGCCTTTCTTTCCGATGTCAGAGGAAATTTGCTGATGAGAGTTGACTGTTATGTGTGGTGTCGTCAAGCTAACTTGTTTCGTGCTGTAATTTTCACTGAAATAACGTTGAACTGACTATTTAAATTGGCTTTTCAATGTGGCTTTTCATCCACTGTGTCTGTTTCTCCATTAGCAAAGTTTTGTATGGAATTTGCCTTAATACCTTTGCGACCATTTTAACCTACATTTAACAAACCTTTAGTGTTAGGTTAATTTTGGCAGAAATCATGATAACAATGACGTGTAAAACAATATTACCATAAAATATTTTTGTGGAAATGCAACTGGGTCCGATAAAATGTACATATTGAAAGAAATATCTCGACTAAAATCTATTTCTTGAAATGTTCGAAGTACGAAGACCTGTTCAATGTTTTGAATAGCTACTTCTAAACAGTTTTTCAATGTCAATTTTCTCATCCTATATTTTAGTGTATTATTGTAACTTCGCAGACAATGCCTTCATAGTACCAGCATGCACAGCATACGCATAGCGTATCGCGTTTAACTCTTGCAGTGAACTTAAAATTGTGTATTTATTCATGTTTGAAAGTAATTTAAACGGGACTGCTATAAAATATTGTGTGTACTGCGTTGCATGAAAAACGAAACAGTCTCATTAAAGATGTTAAACTAAAGATGTCCGCCTTCCCCATCACAAATAAAATTAACAGAGCCCCAATAGCATTACTGTAGCATTAAGTAGCGTAAAACACATTGACTATAAAACACTAGACGGTTATTTAATTCACATTTTTCATCAAACATGTCATATAACAAAAATTTACACTTGAAAGAAATTTAAATAAATATTTTTACCAGAATATTACATTAAAATATTGCATGCACTAACCACAAAATTTTTTGCTGTCTGGCCGAAAGTTCTCAATCAGTGAGTCGAATTCCTTTTTAGTTTCTGGCTGGGCTTTTTGGGCAATGTCTGGTATCAATATAACATCACTGAAGTCAATGCGGAACTTGGAAAGTAATGCGGCAAGGCTGAAATAATAAGAATTATTTGTACATTGTTATAAGAATTATTTGTACATTGTTATAAGAATTATTTGTATATTGTTATAAGTATTGCTAACATGAGAAATAAAATTAATAGAGAAAATTTGAGGCTATACGTATCAAAAGGTGCAATCTACATTTATTACTGAAATTAGACACAATCCAAAATTAAAGTTAAAATAACTAATATACAATTAATAATATGTATAGTTTCCTTGGATACTCGCATACATATAGTTTTTTTCGAATAACTAAGACAAACCCCATTCCGATATTGTAAGTAGAAAGGCATCAGATAAAATAGCCTCGTATTACTTGCACAATTTTATATCCGGAAAATAATGAAAAGTACAGAAATGTCAGTCGGATTATTGGTTAAAATCAATAATAGTTTGTAAAATAAGTAGTTGACGATAATAACTGTAATACGAAAATTTTTGTGTAGATTAGTTTAGTATTGATATTCAATAGTAACTTGCCTTTCACACACAAAATTAGGAGTTCATGAATTACTTAATCTCATAAATTGAAGAAATTCAACACAATGTTTTGAAATTCAATCATAGCTATAGAATATATTGGCTATCAATAATTTTAATAAAGTCTACTAATTAGGAATAGGTGTACTTACTTCCTCTGATCTTTATCCAGTTGATCCTTGTTCTGCGACAAAGAGAAAATTCGCAGCTTACATCCAGAAAACTGGTGTCTCGTAATGAGAATGTAGGGAATCAACAGCGTGAGACCTGTAAATAAAATAATTTTGAGTTTTATGTGTGAAAATGAAAAACACCAATCAAATATTATAACATACAGATTCATATTCACCTCCATCATCATATAGCCACCATACGTCAATGTATCCCTTGGGCTGTTTTCGTCGGAACACTGTTACTTTTTCCAGGACATCTTGAGGTAAAGACTCTCCTTTAGGTCCCAGGTAAGTATCTGCGGACGAAATTTTGTGCTTCTTTTTCAGCTTCTTGATGTCTTCATTGTTTGAAGTCACTCCAGTGGCTGCTGCTATTCCATCTCGTGCTATCAGTGGAGATGAAGGAGGTGTGTCTGGGGTTTCGGGTTCGATGGATACTGCGTCTGTCACGACTGCCAACATACGACATATTATCTCATTCAGATTCAATCCAATCTTGCTATACTTTCTAACCCACTACTAGCAAATTGCTTAAATCATTCAAGTGCTCATTAAAAGCGTCACGTTATCGATATCATTGTGATACTTTTTTGTGACAAATGCATGTCTAAGTTCACTCCAAACTTTCCATGGGCACGTTAGTTGGTATGCTATAACAGGTCTGTTCGATTGAGGCTCACTTTTGTTTCTTTATGTTCAATCATATTTATTTAGTGACTGACAGTAAATATTTGTTGGAACTTGACGTATTTCATTCGCGGATATTGTATTTTAACTATTTACGTTCTGCTGCAGATTTGCTTGTCCCTTCATTTAGAGTACAATTAGGAAGTTTTGTTTACCTTAAACAGCTTGATGCCAAACTTTATTAACATTGATAACCTTTCATTATATTTTGCTTCATGCTCGTATTGTGTTAACGGATTTTGTAAACAAACAACGGCTACACGCCGCTACTACTAATTGTCTTTCACTTGCTAAAATTTTTATTTGTGGTTAAATGTATTTGTAAACTGTAAGTCCTTTTATGTGTTCTAATTAATTTATTTGACGTAAATTATTTAGTATTTCGCTTATCGTCAGCCTAGCCACAAAGTCAAACCAATTAACTGCCCTGCCAGGTTGAGCTAGACTGCGAATTAGGTATGTGATTGTAGTGTAGACATGCATTGAAATGTGCGGACCCATAGTATATGCATCGCGATCATCAGGCTGGTATACTGGTAGGATGTGCAGCTCATCGGAGCTCTAATTATGCAAATAAACACAATTAACGGCCCTGCCAGGTTAGCCAGCCTGCGAATTAGGAAGGAAACAGCCTAGCAATGTCTGGCCAGGCTGTAAGGGAACGTCATTGTGTAATAATGTTTAATTTATTGTTCCTATGGTTTATGTTTCCAGTGCCTACTGGGGGTACGGGAGCATGTCACTCAATAGCGCGTACATGTTCCACCAGAGTTGGGCCTCCCACAGCTCTTGTTAGTGAAAAAAATACATGCCAGCGTGAACAAAAGAATGAAAGATAGCCCTCCTGACCAATCTTACCTTCTAGCTTTTGTAGCCAATAATACATTCATACCTTCCTACTGATCCAGCAGAAACTTTCTTCCACTCAAATTGCATGATTTTGCAAATCATAATCTGTAGAGGGGTTTTCACAGTGCCTATGCCGGCTTTCCCCCCTCCTTTCAATAGTTAGAACTAGTGATTGTGGAAGGTAAATATGGCCTCAATTGCGGCCATGTTTGCCCAGTTCCAGTAGCGCCGCTATGCACGTGTCCTTGTTCTGCATGTCTAGGCGTATGGGGCCCAGCTCTGAGATGAGCCTAGGTCCCATTTCTACCCCTGGGCCTCCGACTCCTTAGTAGTTAGGTCCGTTAGGAAAAAATTCCTTTGCATTCACCCTCCTGAACAGTTTATGTCCGTGAGGTGCCTTTCACTCTCCTACGATCTGTTGGTTGATGTCCTGGTTGATGTCCGTGAGGTGCCCTCTGCGATACCTATCCTATAATTCGCCTAATGGCGGATTCCTTTTACCCCGACCCAAAACTCTTCCACTTCTCCTGCCTGAGTGTCAATCAGTGCTCGGTGGCGACACCGTGAACCTGGCTCGCGCGCGCCATATTCATTCCAGATGGACTCAGTTACAGGTTACGCGAGCTAAGAAAGGTCCTGGCGACGTGCAGAGGAGAAGTTTCCCCCTCCTTCTACCTCCAACCAGTGAGGGTGTGCGCATCTGCTGATTGGTTGTAGCTGATAATTCCACACTCAGGGCTCCGTCATTTCCCCTCTTACTGGCTGGGAGGGAAAATGTGTGGGGGTAGCTGCACAGTAGATACCATTTTACATCCATTGCACCACTCTCTCAAAACCTTTCCTAGGCTGCAGGACCTATAAGTCCCGCACACAGTATTCCGGAAGTGGTACACCGGAAGTATAGTTTATCTAAGGGAAATTCCGCGAAGCCACTTGAGAACGAAACCCTGTTATCCAGTAGTGTCGTTTGCCGCAGTAGCGAATAGTTAGACCAGTCAGTTTCAAACAGTGAAAGCATTAATTTCTGAATAATCATTGTAGACTGTGTGAGAGAACTGTTAATAATTCGAGAAACGAATGATATTCGTGTGTCTACAACCTTGTGCAATTTGTAAATCTTAAGAGACTTGTGTAAATCGTGAACTAGCGTATAGCCAACCAGTGAACTCGTAGATATAATGTTCAAAGCTTCAATATAGTGGATAAAACGTATTTCCATACACTTTTATATAATGCCGCAACCTGAGAGTCAGCCTAGTGAAAACCATACTATATATTAGTGATGGGGAGGAAGCCAAAAGGCAGCCGTCTTGCTTAGATATAATCAGTGCCATACACTGCAAGCCGACCTAAGCAGAGTAACACTTCCTGCTACAGCTCTTGAGGGCAAAGCCCCCAACGTACCAGAACTTTGTACGTTGTACTCAACAAAACAAACTTCACCTCCGAAGGCAAACCTACGAAAGTTCCTGCGGGGAATGCGAAGGATCGCACCACTCCTGATCAGTCCGTTAAAAACTCCACTGCATCCTACGGCAGGGCCGGTCCAGAAACTGTTAGACGAGTGGCATCCTCCTGCCCGGATCTCTGCGAGGAAGCAGCGGCGGCTACTCGAGACGCTTTTAAAGGTGAGTGGCATTAGCCTAGATACATCAAAGTGAAATTATCTGTCCCTCGAAAAAACCAGTGATCATACCTGGCCCAAGATCGCTCGTCACTCGTCGAGTAGAGGAGAGGTCACTGGCACCTTTATCTACCTCATGCCACCCCCTTGTCTCATGCTCGATACACCTAGCACTTGGTAAGTCTTTACTTCAACATTTACTGAGCAAAACATAACAAGAGTAAAAGAACTATAAGTACCGGTAAATTTCGTGAATTATGAAGAACATAAAATATGAAATTTCATATTCGATCATAGTAATTCCTAAACGTTTACCTGTGACCTATGGTTGCATTACAATCGCTAAATTTGTGTATTTAATATTTACATACATATGTTTTATTTTCATATTTTCATGACGAGAATTCTTGGGTGTTACATTCAAAATGTATTTTTATTTGGTCATGTTGACCTCGTGCCCTCGCGAATCCCGAGAAGTAAAAAGAGACCCCAATCGAACATACCATATGAACTACACTCGGAATAGGTTATTCTCAGTCACATAGTAGAAAAGGACCAGGATGCTTGACTATTAGACATTATACAATGACGTGGACAAAGTCGCGCCTCCCACACTACAGCCCGTAGTGTGCAACAAACCAGCTATTGTGAAATGGGGCAGGCAAGAGGTATTCAGTGCACATATGGGAACATGTCTTCTGACGCAACACAAGAGGCAGCGAGCGGGTCTAGACACCACTCTAAACTAGAAGCCATAAACTTAAATGAATCAATAAATCTTAAATTTACATCTTCATTTACCATATTTTGAAAAATAAATGTGTTTCTCTTCGCTGTTAGGAATAAGATCAATTCTATTTTCATTTTCATATATTCCAAGATATTTTACAGATAATTTGTATCATATTCAGATAAATTATGAATGTAAATTGGATAAAATTTGGATTTTCATAATTTAAATTAGAATTTTCATGTGCAACTCCTCAAATTTTTTTAGCTAAATGATCATGATATCTTTCAATATCTTAATCTATGTGTACTTAATTTGACGAATTCAAATAATCATTATTTAAAGGCGTTTCACAAGTATGACAATTTTATTAAATTTTTGTAAGCTTTTTCTAATTTTTTTGTTAATGGAACCATTGATAAAATATTTTCATAATTTTTTTAAAAATATCTTTTGCTTCCTCCATTAACATTTGTACAAAACACTAGATGCATTTTTTCCTTAATAGGATACTGGAGACTTATACTGATTAATTTTATATTTTATATAATAACAAAAACTAATTGGGTCATGTTTTTGATAACTTTTTGTGTACGAACTCTCAGGAATCGGTTCACAAGCATAAATTTTTGTTAATAAGCATTCAATATCTACCTAAATAACAAAAGGAACATTAAAAGCATGATTAAACTACTTTAATTTTAATATATTATTTTCTTTATCTGGATGATCAACTCTAATAGATTCATGATTTTTACAATTTTTTTTTCGAATTCATTACATTCATCTTCACTATTGTAACATACCACGATATCTCGTGGAGATTACAGTATGTAAATGAGAGTCCATGTTGGGGACGTTAAGACATTTATGCACATATTAGTAATTTTAGTAAATCGGTAAAACCCTGGCATATTATTTTAAGGTAGTAAGATTTAAAATCATTTATTATGCTGTTGTAATGTATATTGTGTTAAGTATAATGTAAACATAATTACTCTCTGTATTAATAGAGTGTGTTACGGCAGAATAGAGCGGAGAGAAAAACATTTAGATTGATCGCAGTGTGGTTTGTCATAGGGCTGTAATCTATGGACAGCGATCAAAAAGAAAT
>PNEQ01005384.1:0-29293 GCA_003012365.1 Medauroidea extradentata
ATATATATATATATATATATATATATATATATATATATATATAAACAGCAATAGCGCACCCTGTTGGAGGATTTCAGAACTCTGGACGTTTAGTTCAACAGGTAGTCAAAAGAGTGCGGGTAATGCTTCAGGGTTGTAGGAACAAATATTTTCTAGAAAATCCAAAGGATAGCGCTGCCTTCGCGAAGAGAACTTACTCCTACAGGTAAATGTGCAACACGCAAAACATGCAGATGAATCTTTCAAAGCCATGTATTTCACTGCGTGAAATATAGAATGAAGTTATGTAAATTTTCACATATACTGTATATCAAATATAAAAATTATGTTCGGTTGAGTATTTTCTTTACATTTACCCGTAATTCATATATATATATATATATATATATATATATATATATATATATATATATATATATATAAATGAACACTGACTGACTGACATATCAGACTGCAGCCCAAACCACTGAAACTAGAGTCGTGAAATATTTTGTGTGGGTTCCCCTCAGTTCGTAGGCAGGCATTAAGAAGGGATTTTTCGGAATTCGACATCTAAGGGGGAGAAAAGGGGTGAAATGTGTATCCGAAAGAACGTTGATAGAGCTCGAACCCGATGGCCTATCGTAATGATTTTTACTTTAATTGGACACACATAAAAATTCATATTAACCAATTTAAGGATTTTTCGAAATTCAACATTTAAGAGGGTGAAAAGACATTAAATGTGTTTCCGATTAACTATCGATATACATCGAATCCTTAGGGATTAAAGCGTAGGTATTCACTTCAGTAAATACCCATAAAGAGTTTTAGTATTTTTTTTAATTCGACTCCCAAACAGTAAAAATGGGCAAATTGTATTTTTTATGAATAGTCTATATCACTGAAACACAATTGACTATCATCGTGATTTTCACTTCAATTGGTTACATAGCCAAATGACTAACTTAGGACTCAAAGACGTTTCGAAATTTGATAATTAAGGGGGTGAATTACGTGAAATTTGTTTTCGATTATTCCTCGATATCTATCGAACCAATCGAGATATCGAAGTGCTTTTTGCTTTAAATTGATGCTTATTTAAATTTGTAAACACCATTTATATACATTTTCCGAATTCTGCTCCAAAGAGGTAAAAAAAAAGGTAAAGTTTGTTTTCAATTCACAATATATATCCCATTGATTTTTATATAGCAGCGTGATATTTGTTTAAGTTTGGTGCTTACTCAAATACCTGAATAGAAATTTAACGAATTTTCGAGATTCATCACCTAAGGAGGTGAAAAGTGGTGAAATCTGTTTTTAAATAAACGTCAATATATCTTGAACCCAACGGGCTATTGTGATCTTCACGTTCAAGAGACACCAGTTAAGTATTCTAAAACGTGATTCAAGGGTTTTCCAATATTCATTCTCTTAAAAGGTGAAAAGATCTGTAATGTGTTTTAGATAAATCCTCGATATCTATCGAACTCGTCGAGATATACAGTTAATTTTTACTTCAGGATGATTAAAATTATGATCGCAAAACAGTTTTTACATTTTTCGAAATTCAAACTCTCAGTATTGTGCAGGGGTCATATGTGGTTTTTAATGAATAATATATTTTGATTCGACGGAACGGGCTACCGTCGTTATTTGCACTTCAATTGGATACTTCTACAAATGTCTAAGATGTGAAGTTACATCATTTCGAAATTCGACACCCAAAAGGGTGTATGTTGTTGTTTAAAAGGGTTAATATTGATTATGCAGTTCACTTTCCACTTAGGTTCGTCGACAACATCAGCTTACATTAAACATCATCTCACTAATCCCATGGTTGGATCTCCAAATACTTTTCCGCGAAACCTTTTCCCACAAAAACTTTCTAATGGCATTTACAATTAAGACTCGCAAACACAACGATGACTTTCATAATGACATTATTTTGCTACTTGCCAGAGGATAACGACTCTGACGTAGTTGTGACGTACTAACGAGAACTAGGGCCCTATAAACACTAGGTATAATTGTCCCCCAATTTTTGCTCGTTCCGCAGCTATCTCAGGTGACAAGACACTTCAAGCGCCCAAGAAACGTCCAAACTAAATTCGTCATTACTCGAAAATCATTCATTCAAACGACTTCAAAATTTTTACAATACACCTATGGACTATCCTGCCATTGACGGTACCTGTTAATTTTCCTTACGTTAGAAATTTAATTGTTTAAAAACATTTAAACAATGTCCGACGCACTGTTTAGAGAAAAGTGCAGGGCAAAATGTAGTAAGCGACAAACTTTTTTGTTATTGAAGATAGATAGGGTGACCAGTGAACGAAAGAAAGATAATTAATAATATAAATTTAATGTCAATGCCCCACTCAAGAAGTTTTGCGACACCCAGTTATTTTTATGGCAAGTAGAACACAGAACATTTTCGCCGCCGCCGCACGCTCGTTAAATTCAGCATGCACTGCAGACCAGATTCCAAATTCTCCTGACACTCTCTACCGTCGTTTATTTTTGCCAGCGCGAACGAGTGGAAGGTACACTTCCCAAAAATCGATCAAGTTACAGTACTGATTTTCCTATCTCAACCGCGTATAGATTATTATTGTGAATGGTTTAGTGACTTTGCCTTGCTTGCATACAATGGTCTGATGTCCGGCACCAAATTGTACAAATAGCATGGCTGTGGGATTTCGTTATTTAAAATCCCGCCTTATAGCACACGAAAAGCTATTTGGTTGCAAAATTGCAGACGTGTTACCGATAGTGAGTATTTCGAAACTCAGTATTTTCAGAATTTAAAATTTTTTTTATTTCGGATAAATCAGTTTAGTGTGTAGATTGTCATTAATTTGCAAAAAAAAAAAAAAAAATTTTTTTTGATACCACAACTTGCATATGGTGGTGAAACAGTGCATAAAATTGAAATTCTCGAAGGGGTTCATACGTGTTGCTGTTCTAGTTTTCATATTTAAGGAGGTAGTTCACAGAAAAAATTAATGGTTACAAAAAAAAATGTATTTATACGTGAGGTGGTTTGTTTTATTGACATATGTTGCAACTACTTTTACTGTAATAATTTTTTTTGCTTTCATAGTTTTTGTACAATAGCGTGTCTCATAAGTCCAATTTTCCGTAAACGGTTTTATGCCAATCAACTTACCCGAAACGAAAAAATTCGCACTGAAGAACAATGCCATGGACTATGACGTGACAAGATAAAAACCGCATTGATTAGTTTTTGTATTTCTTAAGTATTTTAAATAATTAGCAATTTTTTAAATTTAAAATTCATTATTTCCGTAATAAAAAAAGTCAACGTGGTTTGTAAACATGTATTTTCGTAGCCTGTGACATTTTTATTCAGTGGAATTTTCTTCATTTCGGTAAGTAAGTAGGTTTTCCTTTATTGCAAAAAATGTTTTATGCAAATTTTGACTTTAATACGCTGTAATACAAAAACTTAAAGATTAAAAAAAATTTTGTTGTAGTAAAAAATAGTCACATATACCTACAAAATAAACAATATCTCGCACAGATAAAAATATTATTAAAAAAATTTCCTTCCCCCTTCTATATTTGCGCTCCTGTTTTGAAATTATTGTGAAAATAAGTCTTTAAATACTAACATAAGGCCTACAATTGAGTATATTGCCTGAAAAACCTAACCGCGACTAAATTTTATAGAAAAAAATTGAAGATTTGCTGAAATTAAAAAAAATTGTTAAACACTTTTTTTTACTGTTAGGTGCTGTAGCAGAATTTTATGAAATGCAAAAGAAAGACGCATGTTACATGGCACCTCATCTACAAAATGAAGAAAGATGTAAATTTTATCTCTTTTTTTTTTTAAATGTAGAATTTTCCTGTTAGAAGACTTGCAGGCCTTGCAAGCAACAATAAAACACCAAATAAAATTGAATTGACCATTACTGAAAATAAGTCAAACCTATTCATACATTAACTTTTTTCGATATGAATTGCGCGTGCCTTTCAATCAACTGTATTATCAGTGTGTAATATTATCCTTGTACTAGGAAAAGGTTTTAAAATGAATAAAAAAGACAATACATAGAATAAAACTTATTATAAGCTTGTGCTTTTTTAAAAAGCTCTATATAGTGTTTTGAAACGTAATATTTTGGATACGGTAACGTTCTACACTGCACGATTAAATTATTTAAATAGTTCGAGTACATGCGTAAATAGCTATTACTAAGTATCGGTGTAAATTGTGTTACTATTTCTCAATATAATGTAAAAAATCGTGAATCATCGCCTATGAACTAAATTTAATCAAATATGCAACACATAAAAAATAGAAATGTATTCTAAAAAAAGAAAAACGTTAACCGTTTATCTAGCTCTGCCTGTTGTGTATAAGATTTTCGGGAAACACTGCTTGTGTCCTAATCTTTTAAAAAGGACATTTTAATGTGTTGATCAGTAGCAGTCTTTGCTACTCTTGGTTTCAGTAAAACAATTAAAACATTCACAGATGTTTTCTTCTGGGTTTAAAGAAAAAAGTATTTGCAGCATAAAACTATTATTGTAGATAAAAGTAAGCATGCCAAGAACAGTTTTCAACTATAGACCCTGTAAAGGTCTCAATAAATTATTATAAATAATAGACAATTTTTACGTGTTATTGGACTATAATTTGTCAAGAAACATGAGAATTGTAAAAAATGTACCTCACTGAATTTCATACAGCAGAGAAAAATTTATTGTTATCATTAGTATTGTATGTATTGAAAACAAAATCACAGAAAAAACTTAAATTGTTGCTTAACGTGAGAAGTGTCCTAGCTCCGATTCACAGTTTTAAACATCGCGACATGTTGTACTGTTGTAAATGGCGATTTACCATGTTCTGTCCAACCATTGTCCTAATTTACGTTCGTAACTGTACAGAACACAACCCATTGTCCGTTAAAAATTTTAATATGTTTGCGTAATATAACAAATGGTACTATTGTGTGTAGTGTGTTTGTAAAGAAAACATTTTTTCTGTACAGTGTTGATTTCAAGTACTGTAATTCAATTAAACGTTTTAAAAGTACGTAAACAATCAAGAAAAAAAAAAAAAAAGGAAACATCTTGTTTCGACCTCAGTTTACTATATTTTCCATATAGAAAGGAATGTGTCACGCATTTTATTTTGATGGTAAATTAATAGAGTGAAATCAATGTGAACATAAATGCTATTTTGGATGTTAATTACAATTACTCTTAGTGTATGAGTTGCAGAGCAAATCTAAAACATGCGGTACAATTCGTCAGTCTATAACATACTTTGAGTAACCAATCTACCAGCAAAAACTCACAAATTGTAAATATATGTTGTTGATTTACAATTCCATGTTCACACAAAATTAAAAGTGCTTGTAACAAATATAGATTTAATATTACCATTATCAATGGTGTGTGGATGAAGCAAGGGTGAACCTATAGTCGGGTCACTGCTCTAGACCGCGCGCGTCTGAAATATTTTTTGTCTTCTACCTGCCGCCAAAATAACTGGGTGTCGCGGAACTCTTCAAGTGGTATATTAGAATTAAATTTAGAGTATTATTTTTCTTTCGTTCACTGTTACCCCCTCCCCCCATCTATTTTCAATAACAATAAAGTTTGTCGCTTACTACATTTTTCACTGCACTTTTCTGTAAACAGGGCGCCGAACATTGATTAAATATTTTTTAAACAATTAAATTATATACGTAAGGAAACTTAACGGGTACCAACATTGGCAGGACAGTCTATACTTGTATTATAAACATTTTGACGTTATTTGGCTTAGTAGTTTTCGATTAGTGACTAGTTTAGTTTGAACGTTTCTTGAACGGACGATCATACCCAATCTTTATAGTGCCTTAACGAGAACGATAATGAAGACTCTGGGCGAACTGAGACACAGCCTAAACTTTAGGAGCGAACAGTGCCGTCAGTATAAACTAATCGTATAAACTAAGGGGCGACTGAAAAGTCTACATTCTGAAATGTTACCTTTCCAGTTATTTTACATCTTATCTTGCCCAATGAAAGCCTGAAAGGTAACAATTCCGGTTTTATACGCAAACTGCTAAGTTTATTAAATCCTGAAAAGTGTCCACTATCTGAAAGAGAACTATTAAGGATTTTAACACAAATATCGACATCTCAAAAAACTTGAAAAGTCCCCACATTTTGAATGTTACTGTTCCTACTTTTATCGCGCATAACCACATTATATCCGTTCTAAGGAAAACGTCCTCTAAAGCGCGTCCCAGAATCAGAGGCCAACTCGTTCGCTGGTCGCTAGAGGTCAGCTGCACAGCGTGAGCAGCACAAAACATATGGTTCATCTCGAAGTTTTTGTTAGGCTTAAAATAAAGAGTGAGCATGTCGTTAATGCACGTGTCAAATTTATTTACAAACTACTTTGCAGCTGCTGAAGAATTTGTGTTCCACGAAATTAGTTTAGACAATTTCCTTAAAAATTAGATCTTTGACTACTGAATTGAAAATTTAATAATAAAATATGTTCAGCCTCGGTGCCACGTGTAAATCGATACTTGCTTCTTTTGATGCTCACTTTGATAATTATTATAAATACAGTTTTAATAAGCGAGAAAACATAAATTAATTGATGCGCAACTCTTGTTCCAGTAGACATTTTTAGTAAGTAAAATCGTAAGTTAGTTAACCTTATTTTACACGTAAAATTTAAGGCCATGTACCAATTGCTACTTTTAAGTATACGCGGTCAAAGTGGCCCGTTTAAATTTTCTAAAAGTTTGACATTAACTAATTTAACTAATTTAGTATTTAGTTTCGTGTGTAATGAAACTACCAAATACTTATATTTGAATTCTGCAAATAGCCTCCGAACGGCCAAATGTCGACAGTGTTCAAATATTGAACAGTAAATACTACATTTTAAAATATTAATAGGAACATGGCCTAAGTAGTTGTGTTCGAAATTTCGTTATACGTTTGTATCGTTTTGCACACTTCCGAGATCGTAAGTTCATAGTCACAATTCCTTATTCGTCTGTAAAACATAAAGTCACCATATTCAGCTCATATTGTCAACTGAATATCTGGGTTTCAAATTAAACATTCTAAAATATAAAATGCAAATACGAGGCACGATATTCCTAAACGTGTTCTTAAAATTTGGTGGAAAATATTTCTGATGCTATAAATTACGCCCTTGTGTGTTTGAAGGATTTGAAGAGTGATAAAATAATTTAATATCTCAATTAAAGATTGGTTTTTATCTTTAAATTACAGGTTACATAACTTTTGGGGTACAAAAATACTATAGAAGCATTGCTGACTGACATTCTTTCATCAGACAACACAAACACCCGACTATTAGAAAACTTAACTTTGTTGGTAAGTTTATACGTTTCCCTAGTTACGTTGCAAGAACAAACATTTCTAAATCTACTTGTTAAGCTGTTGAAAAAGTATTACGCACACATTTTTACGGAATTCTCAATTCATACATTTAAAGTTACACGACCTATTATAATATTTCTGAGTCATCAAATCCGTTTTATGTTTTATGATGGATTTATCATCATGTTCAGTTTCCGAGCAAACTTAGTTCTAGATAAATGTTAAGTGATACGAGACATTCAAATATTGACCATGCGTTTGAAGTGTTTGTTTTGAAAACTTTGAGGTTAACTTCAATCAGGGCTTAAAACGTCGCTCTTAAAGGGCCGTAAACCCTTCGTAACTCATGTCACTTTTCTTCAATAAAGCCGTGTTTTCTTTCTTGGAAACTCGAATTTTCATTTATATACAAAATAAAACTACATTGTAAAACCAATTATTAACAAAATTGTGTAATCTATTCTCGTTCAGGAAAAACAAAATAATTGTGACAGCAGTATAAATTATTAAGCATGACCGTAAGTAAGAACGGTTTTGATTTTCAACAGAAATGTCTTTCCACGCAGAATGTGAATATGATGATTAATGTAGCTACCTATAAAAGCGGATGATCTGCCATCAACTTTAAACGATGAAATAAATGTTTAATATAAAGAAAGTTATTTATGTTGTATCTGCCATGGTTTCATTCAATAACTTAATTTTGCTTCAAAGTGCACGGACAGATATCTGACAAACACGAAACAAGAACGAGAGGAATGTGAAATAATGAAAGGTAGGTGGGAAGGGGGAGAACCGGTTGAACATCTACCTGCAGACAGAGCTTATTTTTCCTGGAACAGACAACACGGCGCGTCTGCGTGAAAGTCCTGCCCCTTCCCCTTATTTCCAACAAACATTAAACAATAAGACATGCTGCACCAGCAGTTCACATATCTGAGACGTTCGCTGTCCCTTGCCAAGAAATATCCCTCTGTGTACAAACTAATATAATTGTATGCACCCTGTCGAGAGCAGATAGTGAGATTTTGCTTTCCAAGGAAATCTCTTAAATATACACTGAGCCAGTGTTCTGTTGATAAACTAAATAATTTTTACTAATTTATTATTAGAATTGATTGGTTTGTGGTCATACGCCACCATTAATCATGTTCTGCTGATCAAACTAGTGTTGAATAACAAAGTACAACAACTAACCAAAACCCGACATAAAACACAAAAAAAAAATCCCAGAGGAATTCTGCAGTTTTTTTATTATATTAGACCACAAAGAATTCACGAGATAGAATTCAGTCGAATATCGACACAACACCCAGGCACAAAAGGCAGACGCAAATAGAACCAGATTCCCAATATGAAAAAATAGAAGAAGACAATAAACAATGAATAGTGGATAACAAACAAAAGACAAGAGACAACACAACACAAGTTAAAAACAACGAAAAAATGCAACGTTTCAGGAACTGCGATCTATTCCCTTCTTCAGGCTGAGACACAGTTTGTGTGTTGTTCTTGTGTTCTTTGACGCGAGAGGATAATGTTCTACTAGTTTCACCTATATGTAAAGAGCCATATTCGCATGGTAATTGATATATGCATACGCGGGTCTGTTGTGTATCTACTATGGGTTTTACTTTAGTGAGAGTGTTTTTTAATGTGGAGCATGAATGGAATGTTGTTCATAGGTCATATTTGTTGGCCAGCCTTCTTATTTTTTCCGAGAGTCCATGGACATATGGAATGATCAGAGTTCCGGAAGGTGGTTTGTCTGTGGTGACTTCGCACTTTGGTGAATTTGGTTCTATTAACTGCTTCTCAATTATAAATCTGGGATACTTGTTGGCCATTAATTCTTTTCTTAGGTGACACTGTTCCTCAATTAATGTTTTCTTGTCTGAGAATATATTTTCTGCTAGGTTGGCTATAGTGCGAACAATGCCCGACTTTGTACTTGTTGGATGGTTAGATTCAAAATGCAGGTATTGACCAGTATGCATTGGTTTCCTGTACACTTTAGTTCTGAGTCTGTGGTTTTCTTCGGAGACTAGGGTATCTAGGAAAGGGATGCTATTGTTGGATTCTATTTCATCTGTAAACTGTATTGATGGCCGGAGTGTATTGAGAAAATCTGAAAATTCGGCCAGTTTTTCAAGTTAATGTTGCCAAACAAGGAATATGTCGTCTACGTATAGCAGCCAAATTTGGGCGGAATAGTTTTGTTACTTAGTGCCTCTTGTTCCAGATCCTCCGTGAATATGTTTGACATGAATAGTGAGAGTGAGTTCCCAATAGCCATGCCATTAGTTTGTTTATAGAAGTCTTCTTTAAACTGAAAGTATGTTGTGCGGCACAGAGTGTCATGAGCTCCACTATGCAAGAGATGGGTATGGATGTTCTTTCACTAAGAGTACTGTCATTTTCTAGTTTGGATTTCATTATGGCTATGCTACTGGAACATTGGTGAATAGGCTCTGGACATAGAAACTCACCAGGATGTCGGATGGTGATACCTCTAAGGTTCTGGATACATAATAAAGTAGGCTAAAGTCTTTAATTAATGTAGGTGTCTGGCCGGCTAGAGGTTCGAAAATATTTAGCAGATATTTAAGACAGATTTTGACATAAGGAACTGCATGAACTAATGATAGAAGGTAAGGGCATCTCTGTTTTGTGGATTCTTGGTAAACCATATATGTGAGGAGGCTTGCTGCTGTGAGGTGAAGAGCTCTTCGTGTGCTTTCCAGTATGTAGTTTTACACTTTCTGATGGCTTGGTATACTTTCCGCTCTATAGCTGCTGTTGGGCTTTTTAAGAAGTGTATATCTGTCCGAGGTTATAAGGTCAGTAATTGTGTTATCATAATCAGTTCTGTCTATAATGAATGTAGCACGGCCTTTGTCAGCAGAAAGAATTGCAATATCCGGATCAGATTTGAGCATTCTGAGTTCTGGCCACTAATTCCGTGTGATATTAGGTCAAGGTGGTTTAGCTGACCGTATGGCTGTGAGCCATCCGTTTGAACTTGTCTTGTTTGGCTGCTGGTAGCTTATATATAGCGCATTCTACAGACAACACTATATCAAGAACAGGGTTTACGGGTTGCAATGCTGAAACTAAGACTTTTTTAATTTATAGGACCAAACTTTCGGCATCTGTAAGTATTTTGCTAGAAGCGTTTATTACCGTATCGGAAAGTTAAAGTTTAATAGGCGGTTTGTATTTTATTGAGAAAACAATCTGAGAAATTGGCAAACTTTTTTTTTTTGCTTTTCCTTGCAAACAGATGGGATTTTTTGAAACCACGTTTGAAATGGACACGTGAATTTGGTTGAAATATTTGGCACTGAACACAGTTTAAAGTTCGAGCTGGATGACAGATATTTCATCGTTCACCTCAACTTTTCGATGGTGGAGGAAAGCAATTCTCTCATTCATAAGACTATATCTAGCATTTAGAGCTATTTTTTGAGCTTGTTTGCTGTTCACTGGTAACTTTAGGTTAAGTCCTTCTGAAACAACGCCAGAACTACGGCACTTGCATTCTAGCATTTTTCTTGATACGAACAGCATACGCAGCCTGACATCTTCCACCCATATCTAAATAACAGGGGTAGCTACCATCTAATTGCATACACTTTTTTTTACTGTCAGGATTTGCAATATTTTAATATGGTTTACTGAGTAATGTTACCTGTCTAACAAAAATGGTTCTTTTGTTGTAACTGCCTAGTATCTATCGTTTTCTTTCAAATCCCATATGAAGCTGCTGTGATAGAGTTCCAAAAATAAATATTAATAATTATGCTATCGTGTGTTAGAAACACGTTGTTACAATTGAATGTCGACCATCGAGACTGCAGTGCATACAACAAAAACACATGCATGTAGAACTGTGTTTGCTATATGTTCTGCAGCTTAGGTGGAAAATACCAAGCAAAAAAAATTGTTTGAGTTTAGATGCAAACCCACCCCACGAAAAGCGATGAGTTGAAAACCCATCAAAACATTTAAAATGCAAATACGTTTTTTGTTTCTATTCTAAAATTAAAATTTCCTGCAAAAGTTCAACGAAAGCCATCTAAGGGTTTTACCCTTCATGGCACCGTTTCAGAAGAATTAAAACAATTTATTCCTAAACATTTCCGATTATGTAAGTAACAAAAATTATCATAAAATTTTATTTTACGACGAAAATTTATTTTTGTTTGCCATGCACCACAGAGTACAGATTCGCAAAAAAAAAGTTTCAAATTCACAAATGATGTGTTGGTGTCGTTTTTGCAAAACAATTTTTTATTTACAACTTTTGTTTGAGGACTGAACACGGGTGAATGGACTGTGTGATATTTAACACTAAAAATACCAATTTTTTGGATAATTAAGGATTGTGATCGTTATGTTGTGAATGTACCATGTACCAGTAGCCCACCAACATTTATGTATGTGGCAATGAATAAGATACACACATAGACAATAGATTTGCATTTGTGGAATTTCAGTTCCTATTAATTTCTTAACACACAAACGTTACTAATTTCTTAACACTCAAAATTGTGTATTTATACTCCAGCTACTGTCATACTCATTTTTAACATTTCATTTACTTTGTATTTCCAACACAATACAATATCTTTCAACCAACTGCCATAGTACTTCATTTCTGGCCCAGTTTACGTGTTTACACAGTACACGAAACTTAGCTTTCGTCAAGAAACTTAAATTACAAACTCAGGTTTCCCTCGGCAACGAAACCTCACTTTCGCGCCATTTACACTGCACTCAAACATCAGTTTCAGATACCCAGGTTTCCGAAACTGCAATTTCGTGCGTCGGTGTAAACATACTTAAAATCGTAGATGTTAACTGCAGTGAATGTCCATCATCTGTACGCTGAGCATATCATATTCAAGTTCGCAGCATTGCCTATTCTCTAGTCTTTGTGTCTACGCTAATCTTCAAGTGTGTTTTGAACAAAAACGATATATCCTAGACAGTTGCGACATGAGGAACTTTTTTGTTGCACAGGTCTCATTACTCAATAAACCATTTTCAAATGTTTGAAAATCCGGACGGTTAAAAAGTTGTATGCGATTAGAGGGTAGCCACCCCTGCTATATTCATAAGGGTGGTAGATATCAACTAGCATTTGCTGTTGGTTTGCAGATCCCAACAGCATTAAGCAATGCTAAAAATATTGTGTTTATATGTTAACTAGTTTCCGATATTTTGGGAAAATACTGTTTTAAGATTCAATGTTCAGAGACCCATTACGCCCTTAATATTGCGTTTAGGTGAAAAGTGTAAATCATGTTTTCACCATAGTTTTTCGTGAGGAACACGTACGCGGAGTTTGTCCCCCTATTTAAGAAACATCCTGTATACATTACAACGCGATGTGTTGAAGTAAATAAAATAACTGGACCTGTGCTCTGCTCAGGAGGACTCGGTTCCAATCTCGCATAATTTTTTTTGGAGTTACCAGGATGGTTTATTAGTACAGGTCATTACTTATAACTTCCCCTACTCTCGTTTATCGAATGTCTTTTACTTTCATCTCTCACAAACTCTTAAATCGTATGTCATATTTCAACGTGTCTGTATGAACACAGAATGACATTAATCATAGGGAATTTTAAAAGGAAATGGAAACGAAGCAAGTAATATAACTTTATCGGTTCATTGAAAACAGTAATACGTTCATGCAACAGTAATATTTAGTCATAAGGTTTTGAGGAGGCAATACTTGTAACAACTAAAATTTGTAACTAATATGTCGTCTTGATCACTGTAAGTATTTTTCAGAACAAATTTAAGGTTAATTTAAAACTAAATTTGTTTCTCAAATTATATGTAAAATAATTCTCAAGTGGAGAGCAGCATTTAACCTTATGTATTCCATTTAATTAACAAATATACTCGTGTATTCTACGCTCCCCACCAATTTTTAAAACTATCAAAGGAACAAATCATGTAGATATACGTCGACCTCCAACATAACAATTAAGTACTGATGTGTTCAACACAGACGATCACCATTTGCTTTTTAAATAACATGGAGTCAGATGTATCTCAACGAAAGAAATGCTATGTTATAGCATTCATGGAAAACAGAACCATAATACATAATATATTATCTTGGATCACGGTCTTAGAATTACAGGTCTGGACACTAGTTTATCTAACAACGCTATACAGTTGACCCATTTATGACTGAAAGGACCACTTGTAATGAAGCATTAATTTAACAATACAATGTAGGGAGGGATTCATGTTCGTAACTTAAGCAACGTCTTGGCCCAGTTGCTCTCGTATGACGTCACAAATTCCTATTCAGTGTCATAAACCTTTCTTAAGAGCTATCTTAAGCACATGGTCTCGACGAAGACAATCTTTTTTTATAGTGGCTTGAGAGCAGATATTTCTGTTGCAAAGTCACTGCTTGAGAAGGTCGTGTTGCATAGACGTCGAGGTTATTCTTAAGTCTGCAAACAAGAATGTTTTGGTCAAGTTCGCTTGCGAGATGACTAACGACGTGAAATAAAGCAAATATAGATAGTTTTTGCTAATGGCGGAGTGTGATTCCGTAGGCGATACAACTTCAGTTGTGTATAGTTACGAAAAAAATTGCTACAAAAGGTATTGTGATTTTCTGTTAATATAATTAAGTGGGATTCATAGTCGTAGCTTAAGCAACGTCTTGGTAAAATCGCTCTCATATGACTTCACAAACTCCTATTCAATACAAACAAATTAGTTTATTTATAAAATACTTTTAAATGTTCTACTGTTAACCAAACTGGCAATCAAACAAGTGATTAGAAATATATATCGTCTTTGTATTCAGCAATAACAGCCCACTAAGTTGCTAACCTAAAGTATCGTAATATCAAAATAGTTATATCAATAAAAAAACTGAAAATTATTTCAGTATTTTATTATTGCAAAAAAATTACAACATAACTGATCTTTATTACGATGCAGCAAGAGTTACTAAAAATATGTGTGTGTAAATCGGTTATTTTTTGCTTATTTTATATGACATCCCAATATTCTTTCAGTATTTCAAGAAATACTTTTAACTCCAGAGGCGGTAATACCGCGAACGTAACCCAGGCATCATGAAAATAACAAAACAGAAAGCGATGAACGTAGGTGTGATGGAACTGTCAGTGAAACAAAGCAGAAAGCACAAAATTTATTTCCAACTCGCGTGGAGTCGTGTATGTTCATGTGTCTTCGGCCACTTAAGCATTTACTTCGTCAAGCCGGTAGTAGCACGTATGCAAGCTCGTTGACTTCATGAAGCTATTCTTTCGACACAGACTATGCAACTGGTGTTGGGAAAACGTTTTCTTAAGAAACAAGACTGTCTTGATGAAGTTCTTACTCAAGTTGGGACTATGAATCCCACCCATAGTGTCCAGTGTCATACTACCAGAGCTCCTAGCATCTCCGATACGAATTTGCTACTCGCAGTTTCCATTTACGCAATGTTAAAATAAGACCAGTGTGCTAATGGCACCAATCAGTCACATGAGAGTCAATTTTCAACTCCAAGTGCCCAGACCTGTTCCTCTATGGCCGTGATCTAAGACCTGTATATGTTGGTCATAGTATCGTGGAAACCATGTTTTACCTAGTAAATGTAGTATGTAAGCTATTAAATAAAAGCTAAATTTATAAATCAAAGGATATTAGTTTCACATTTAGGTCATTTTTAATAGGCCAGAAAATACTAATGGAAATTCATCTGTGCCGAATTTGGAACGCCGCACAATACGTTGGATGACCAGGCAATGGCGATAAGTCTACCCGAACAGTATGCACGTTATTGGGCTACCACTCGGTACGATCAATATGTACACTGCACAATCCTAACTCAATAGTGAACATTTATTTTTGCATGTCTCAAACTGGAGTGGCTCAGTAGTACGTCAAGTGTGATCAGACTACAGCAACATTCATTGGAAAAATTAAGTCTAGCATGGTACTAGGTAGGATATCTAGTGTTAATTGTAAGTTCACACATCCATGTCAATACTATAGTAAATTAGGTTCTTTATATTTAGTTTTTTTTTTTTGCCAAGAATATTCCTTCAACAATGTGACTTTCAGAGCTGCAGTGACCAAGTAGTTAGAGCACTCGCCTCCAACAGTGGTGATCTCTTCCACGTCGTCTCAAGAACTATGATGTTAGTTGTCTCAACTACTAAACTCAACGTGAATTTCCCATTATTCTTCCCGTTACTATAATGCGGAATTGGTTTACCGAAACTGAGGCTTATTTTGCACTTTTTTTTTTTTTTGGAAATGACAAGGATTTCGTCGTGCATAATTTTAATGTAAATAATAGTTTTTGTGTTTAATCATTAGAACGTATTCTTATATGCAAGTAATCAAAAAGTTATTTCAATTGGTAAATAACCTATTGAAGAGAAATCGATACACACTGTTTGGTATGGTTAAATATGGTGGATCATCATAATGCAATTGCGTGAGAAACAGAAAAAGACTGTAATGCAAGAGCGGACAATACATGCAGACCAGCAAAAATTCGAAATGCTAAAATCCAACATGACCTCGCCGGGGAAAGGACATGGGTCATGCTTCAGAAGGCTGCTGACCTATGTAATATAGACATAATAGAGACTCCCACGTACTACCACACCGTTAATTTTCGGATTAAAAGAGAAACATAAAATTTAATTAGATATTTATGTACTCAGGTTTTTTTTTTAAATAAAATATTGTATCGATTATTTGCCAGGTTATCAAGCTATTGATGATATCTGGAATACATATTTTACGTTTGTTCAGTCTATCAATTAATGAATCTAGAAATTCCTTAAATTATTTTTATCTATCTTCACACAACAAATTGGGGCAAATACCGCAATAGTAACCCTTCATGTTAATTAGATCTGGTTTAAACCTCAAAAATAGGGATGTGCCGATGTAGTCGTTAATGTATCGGTATCGTCCGATATTGGCTCCGCAACCGATACCGATGAAATCGCCTAAAGCCGATATTTGTGCAAACTGATACTCAACTGGATTATTTTCTGTACGGTCGCTGTCTCTTGTAAAAACTAAATAAAGACCCAACATACACGTAAGCTTGTAATTAATGTAATAGAACTTACAATACCAAAATAACTTATATTCACGTCATGTACCGAGGTAAGACTAAAATAATAAAACACCGGGAAATAAATAGGCCTACGTGCAGCCATTTTATTTGTCAGCAGCCGAATCGTGAAGATGTGTTTCGACTTCAAGTTCGACAACGTCTAAAGAAATCGACATGTCTACCAGTATTCGTGTGTCGACAATGACGCCCAGTGTCGATCAGTTGACATGGTTAGAATTCGGAAAGCAACCTGACTGTCGACAGAACAGACGTCTTTTTTCGATGCATCTGTCTATGCACGCACAAAAAAGTAAACAAAAGTTAGTAATTTTCTACGTATATTTGTTTTTTTTTTTCGGCTTACGTTTCGTTATTTAATACACTGTTTATTGAGAAGTGTTTATTTAAAATATACAAAAGTCATAAAATGTGACGGACATATAAATACGTATTACGTTTTAACTCATTGATTATGGTCAGTGGCGGTAATTATTGCTAATTTGCGTTTTACATAGTGATCTGTAATTAAATACTGTACGTAGGTACTTTGTGCGTTTATCATATAAAGTTAGATGGAACTGAGCAATCAGGATTGGGATTCCATTGAAAATATTGTGCAGGTTTTAAAATTGTTCTGGGAAGCAACGAAAGCTCTAAGCAGTGAAACAGCAACAATTGCTGATGCTATCCCTGTAGTAAACAACATTAAAAGTGCACTTCAAAGTTTGTCGGAAAAACCGAGAATCAAGATGTTTGCCAAGGAGCTGCTTGCTGCGATGAATTTAAGATTTTCAGATTTGGAGTCATCAGAAATCCATGCCCTGGCTACAATACTGGATCCTCGATATAAAGACAAGTAAGCACAAACATTTTATATTTAGGTCTAATTTATTGTTTACACATTTTTTTAGTGTGTTTATTTTTGGTCATCCATCTTTTTTCAGAGTTTTTCTCAATAAGGATTATGCTGAAGCAGCTGTTAAAATTTTGAAGTCCAAAATCAGCTCCAGCAGCTATGAAGGTCAAAATTGTCCCAAAATTGACAAGTACAAACTGGAGAATGATACTGTTCGCAGTAAGCCCACATGTGACCTTTTTTGCTACATGAATGACTTAATAAAGCAAAATAGTGAAAAAGGATCATCATCTTCAACTATGGACACCAGTGAATTGCAAATAGATGCGTTTCTGCGAGAACCAGTTCTCCCACATAACTTAGACCCCTTCAGTTATTGGAATCTCTGTATGACAGCACCACTACTTAAAAAAGTTGCTAAAATTTATTTGGGTGTACCGCCTGGGTCTGTGTATAGTGAACGTACTTTCAGCACATCTGGACTGATATGTAGTGCCACACGTAACAGATTGTCGACATCTTCTGTGCAGAATTTAGTGTTTCTGCACAAAAATTTGAAGTTCTTAAATTTTTCATATTGAATGAGTGTTTTATTTTTTGTAGCTGTCTCTGTTATAGTAAAATAAGGGTTATTTTATTACATACATTTGCTGTTTGATTGAAAATGTGTTTATGTTAATCGTTTTGCTACTGTGTACATTCAGTGTTTACATTACTTATTATGTTTTTGTAGTTTTATGAAGCAAAAATTTGTTCTTCACCAATACAATAAATATACGTTGTTAAGTAACAGTGGCTTAAAATGTAGTGCAATAAAAATACATATTTATGTTGTTATCACTGCTATTAAATTTGCATTTTAAATTATATTTTCAAATAAGTATCGAATCGGTTACGAATCGGTTATCGAATCGGTTTGTGAGGTGTATCGGATACTGTATCGATATCAGTTTTTTTGTGTATCGCCCATCCCTACTCAAAAACATATTACGCCATTTTCCAGCCCCTTGATATTTGAATTAAAAAAATAACATGGGGTCCTACATCAAGCCACAATTTAAGATTTATGATTCTTGATTCAGCCTTTCGAGCTGTGAGTTAACGAGTGATAGGGGGGTGAATGTGCGAAGGGGGCACTTAATTACTTATATAAAAGTGAATGACAATTAAACATTATAATTCTTATAATATAAAGAAATTTAAAGCGAAAAATACACTGAGTTACTGCATCAATAAGGTGGTACACTGAATGGATTTACGGAGAATTCGGCTACAACCTATTATTTAGTAATTGATGTTTAAAATACTGAGAATATTAATAAATGTTAATAGAATAAGGAATGTTCACAAATTTATTTATAATCGTTTGTGCAATTGTATTTTTAATGATTTAAATTGGAAATACGTATTTCTAGGACGACATAATATTGTAATGGCGTATGTACACAACAATACAGTACGTTATTCTGTCCCATTGCAAGAAACATTCAAACATATTGGCATTTTCTCATTAAAAAAATTGTCTGTCTAATAACAAAATATGTCAGTAATTATTTAGTTTTTAGTCATAACGAGAAAAAAATTTCCGTGATACTGAAAAGCATAGTTTTTGTACCTTCTACACACATTTATCCACTTTTTTCTTTACCTGCTAGCATTTGTGGATTTAGTTTAGAATAAATAACTTCAGTTATGTGCGTATGTCAAGTTTCTGGTCCATTTACTACCATTATCTTCATTGATTTCCAGGAGAGTTATAGCTGTTTTAATACGTGAAAATATCCAAAACATCTGTGGCCTGCCACACCGATCTCAACGGACAAGGTGGACGATACTCTTACCATTAACTTCCCAGTGTCCGGCACAAAGTTTTGGCGTTTGTAATATCACTGTCAAATCGATTTTTAGCTACAGCTATTAAAATAAATCACACTATTTTAGTACCCTTCAATCTGCCTTTAATTAAAGGAGTTGTGTGCTGCTGGGCAGAAGAGATGAAATAATTTTTCTCTCTAAATAAAGTGCGGATGTACATACAACGCTACCTGTTGGCATTTTATTGAACTTGGGGGCCATCACAACGCTAGCAATTCTAGTATTTAGAGAAATGTGTTCGTCGTGCCAACTATGTGTAAAATCTTAACTAAACAGAGTGGTTTAGTGCCATAAACGTCACCAGGGAAAAAAGCGGCCATAAACAAATGTTATTTCCTCTGAAGTCGTTTTCCCGAAAGTCGTTTCGCCGAAAATGTTAGTAAATTGCTATAAAATCCACAATGTCACAGTAACCACAAATCTTTTCGCCTGAAGTTGTTTTGCCGAAAGTTGTTTCGCCGAAATTCATACGACCGCAGTTTCTTTTCGAACATTCATTTTCCCGAAAATCGTTTTCCCAAAAAATTTAATTGTGTATACGTTTTGCCGAAAGTCATTTATCCGAAAGTCGTTTACCCGAATTTTTCAGCATCACCTTCAACTTCACAGAAAGTAGATTTACCAAAGTTTATTTTCCTAAACAGTCGTTTTCCCGATGCTTTCGGGAAAACGGTTTTCGGGTAAATGGCGTATACCCACTAATATTATATCTGCATCATAGTGCAAGATAATCATAAAGATTAAAAATCCATTGATTTTGTTGCAAACTTTCTCCTGAACATGCGCATGCTTGACAATGTAAACATTGTTAGGGCATTGGCTTAGAACATCCATTTAAACCGACATTTTTTTTCTTGCAATTGGGCCTCAGATCTGTGGCAAGGATTTGCTTAACCTACCTCATCTCAATTTTCCGACCCCATCAACCTTTTCCTAAACTCCCACGCTCCAGTCACCTCAACCACATCCCTCGCCAATTTACTCCAATCCTTCACCGTTCTCACCACCATAGTGTTTTTTCCTCTCTCTGTCCTCTTCCCCACCATATGTATCTTCCACTCATGATCACCCCTTCCCCTGAATATACCTCTCTGTATCTTGTCACCCAGTTGTGCCCACCCACCTACCCCCCTCACCACCTTAAACATCCTTACCAGCCGCTCCACTCTCCTCCTCTCCTGAAGTGTGACCCACCCCAGTCCTCTCCCCATTACTGATGGTCTGAAATCCTCCTCTCTCTCCACCTGTGTCCTCCACTTATTTGTGACCCACCTAGCAGCCCTTCCCTGCCCCTTTTCCATCTCAACCACTTCCCTTCTCACGTACTGATCCCAGACTGCCGCCGCATACTCCAAGATGGGCCTCACCATTGTTTTGTTTTGTATCCCTTTCCTTTCACTTTCTTGTCTGTGCCCCTTAACACCCTTCCCAGCAGGGCCAGCGCTTCTACCTTTACTTGTAACACACTTCACTTGCTCGCCCCATCTTAAGTCGTCCTGAAGAATAACTCCCAAATATTTATATCTGTTCGCCTCTCCAATCTCCTGTCCTTCCCATCTATATGTCTCTCTGACTACCTCTCTTTCCTGTGTAAATCTAAAAATTTTAGTTTTATTTACGTTAATTTTCATCTAATTTTCCTTCGTCCACTGTTCCAATTTGTTTATGTCCTCCTGCAGACCCCCACACTCTCCAATCACCTTGTACAATACACAGTCGTCTGCAAAAAATGTTGAACCACAGTTGAATTGTAGTTGCTGGACATAAATGTTAAGAAAAATTATCAAACGCATTGTAACAGCCTGGTATGGCAAACGTTTGTTTAACACTTACCTTTATTTATGTCCAAGCTACATTATGCAAATTGTAGGTTAGGTCCCCATTACTGCTAGAACGTTACTTTTAAAATATTAACCAAATAATAGAACGTAAAACATTTCAATTTTTCACTAAAATATTGACTTTCGTAATATATAAACTGTTTTGCAATTAGTTGCTACCTACAAACGTAAAAAAAATCACTTAACCACACACTGCATAAACATTATTTACATGGAAAGCAAACAGCTAATTCGCAGAATATGTTTCGTGGATGAGCATGAAAGAATTTTTGAAGACCATATTTTGCAAATTGTTGTACATTTTGTTGTGCTAAACAACATACTAACTTCATTATTTAGCTTTCATGCGAGTACAGCAGAACGAGCCAAAGTCGTCTTGCTTGCACTGATAGGCACACATTTAACCACCAATAAAAGTTATTTCATATGTAAACGACCGATTGTTAATAATATGAACACTTGAAGTATCTATTCAAGTTTATTTCCAAAGAGACCCGATCAGCTAGCACCTCGTAGTTTCTTTAAAAATCGCAGTTGACGTGAAAAGAAGCATGGATTTAAATGGCCATTCCGAGCAATCTGGGTACAGAGTGAAGTCACAAGATTAGAGCGAGACAGAAATATTATGCGTACGGGCACACCATTATACGTACCAGCAGGATGAAACTCAAATTAGTCAAATGTGTATGGTGATGAGTTTTCGTGAGTGATAACTCGGAGCGCTAGTGTCGAAGACAAACAAGTGATCCATCTTTTTTTTTTTGCTACTTCCTGTTTTGAACTATGTAACCCTGGTTCTAACACAGCGCTCAGTAACCAGGCCACCTGGCCAGGAATTCGAAAATATTAAACATAAGTTGCTGCAAACTGCAAGGCAGAACTCCCCACTCCAACAGTGGTACAAGTCGCCACACAGGGCACGATAAAGGGGCGTTTCACACTACCCACGAGGTTTGTCTGCCCCATATCGTCGCCAGGACCACTTCTCTACAAAGATGCACCACGACGTCCAGATCTATGACGTGCCGAACACCGTGGACGTTTCCTTACATCAGCCTCGGCATCATTAACAAGGTGGGACTGTCATCGTCTTAACTAAATTGAGTGGCTCTTAAGTAATCATGAATGTGTCTAACTATTCTTGCCTCCCTCCGTAAAGAACATCGTAAATGTAATGAAATAGTTGTATATAATGTAAATTAAAGCCGTACCTGATATTTAGACTGCGAGTCTCACTCATATTGTCAGATTCCCAAATTATATAGATTATAATAAACTCTACGTTATACGTAGATACTCCACCATCACTAAGCAAATAAAACGGAGCATCATTTATAAAAACGTAACATTGGTGGAGGCTAGGGTTTTCCTGTCCTCAAGCTGATAAGTGAGTAAGCTATACGTATCCCCCTTGAAAGTTTTAGTTACAGGATACGAATACCACCACCCCCCATAAATATATCCCCACCCACCCTCGCGTGAAATTTAAATAATATTAATAATAAACTAAATATGTGCTACCTTGTCGAAATTAAATAAGACAGCAGTCAAAGCAAATAATGAATACTAAGAGGTGTTGAAATATTGATTTCTTAAAACAGAAATGTTATAATTAAGTTTAAAGGCTAAGATCTGCTGTGTGCGTCGAAAGATATTAAATATCTAAAAGGAAAATAGCGGTGCTAGTGTATCAAACACGTAAAGATAAGTTACATTTGATAAAATGAATATAATGCAAAATATTGATTGAAGTTGATTGCAGAGTACAGTAAGTCACATGACATTGACGCTCGTTGGATGTGATAAGGTTTAGTTACCTTTCGGCGTCTTAGTTTGGCCCCTGGGAGCAGGGTGCTTGTGGCTCCGTAAACAGAGCTCTTACTGGGAGAGGTCTTGGGTGCTGAGGTTGTTGAGGTTATTTGATTTCAAGGATGAACCTCTGGGCGAGGAGGTGGGGCAATACTATATTGAATGGATTAACAAGAGGGAGACTTTCCCACATAGAGGCCCAATTCTAACTAGAGAAAATGAAACAAACCGTGTAGCGCTAAGGGGGTTGACTGGGGAAACTCTGGGCGCGGCTTCCAGGGGGCCAATGCTACTGCATCCTGGCGCCTGCTGTTGGTGACGCAGGACGTCGGGGAGGCGTATCGGTGCCCTCTGCCTCCTGCGATCGACGACGCCACTTGGTAGGCGCAGACTATCCCAGTCGGTGAGCTGCGGGATGACGCAAGGGGCATATTGGCTCCCTCCGTCGCTGCTATTGGTCGACGCCGCTTGGAGGCGCCGGCGATCCCAGGCCGGCGAGCTAACCAATGACGCAAGAACCCCAACGTTTCTGGGAAGGCCGGAAGGGACAGAAAGAGTTAACATCGATTATATTTTAGCCTCGGGGCAAGAGGTCGCGGGTTGGAGTCTGGAAAGGTGTAAGGTGGGAATTGGAAAATAAGCCAGGAGGGAAAAGAGCGAAGCAGACAAACAGAGTTAAGGTGGAGCTGTGTTTATTATAAACAATGCACAGCCCCAGCCTGTACCCAAGGTAGTTTCCCTTGTTGACAGTTTCTTCCTGCCACGTAACACTAAACGAGACTCGGCGAAAAGGGCGAGGGCTGCCCTGCAGGATTGCGGCTTGCGCGGTAGACTGGGCGAGACTCGGACCTCGTGAGGTTACTGCGTATGCGGGCGTTGGCTGCCGCTGGTAGGCTGCGCGTCGCGGAACTGGCGTCTGGCCACGGGTTGCTGGCGAACTGGCGGAACTGCAGCCCGATTCTGCTCTCTGCACGCCTTACATACCCTGCTAGCCAGGGCGAGCGGAGGAGGGAAGGAGTGGCGGTGATAGCTTAATTGCGCAGCCTGGGGCCGGGAGGCACAGGATGTTATGCTCACTCCAGGGCCGCACGATGCTCAGGGGGGTGGGTATGCCTCCCCAGGCACTGCAGTGCGTGGCGGGTTGCCTGCTTACAGGCGGCGGCAGCGCGTCTGGCGGCTGGCCGGCATGGCTTGTGACGACGTAGAGGAAGGGGGAAGGGTGGTCGGCAGGACCGTGCGGAGGCTCAATAGAGGCGATGCGCCTGCGGCGCTTTAACATAATGAATAAATATTGAACTTTTATGTAGTAATGCGTGAAACGAGAGGTTTTACATTAAATGTGCGAGTTGCCATGATATTATTTGAATATAATGATTATAACACTAACTGCAGTGTGTAAGGAAGTATTCTCTTATGAGGGAAAAAATAACAAATAACGTGTTTATAATTAATAGCTCAGAAAAGAGCAAGTGTGTATATATTGCTGCCATATGGTATAGGCAGTATTGCAGGGCGTAGCACGCACGATGCGGCACGACCCAGTTACATTTTGCAACACAGATTCGCGTGCAAGGCTGGTGAAGAGTCAGCACTTACCCAAGGTCGCCAGTGCGGGGTTTTGTTTTGTAAACTGCACGATGTGGTGCGCTTACTACGTAATCCTTCCTTATGCCACGAATACGTCATTGTTTCCCAACTAATATCAGTAGTAATGTAAGCTCTTAGTGCAAGTTATTGTTCAAATTCGTAATCACATACTTCTCAAAGACACGAAGGTATTGCAGACACGGGAAGAAAGAAACCCACTGGTTCTAAACAGTTGTGTGATCCGGGGAAATAGTCAGTCCCATGGTTCGAAGTACGTGCTAGGGACACGACTCGCCAGTCCGTAAATAGGATGCACAGACTGCTAGGCCAGATGGAAAGACGGAGTACTGGACGAGATTGTTAAGTGTTTTAACTAAATGGGAATGATGCTCGAGAGACAACCCTTAAGGCCTGTTTAGGTGCGAATGCAGATTAACCCACGTCCATTTAGTAGATAGTAGTTTTATCCAGGAGGTCAAATCTTCTCGTAAATGGTCGCGGAACAGTTTAAGGCATTCGGCAGACAGAGGTCTGACCAGGGTGCTGCCTTTGGTCTCATGTAGCGTCAGGGATAATTTCAGGCAGTGACGTAGAGACATGAGATGTGACTTTTACTGTGGGTCATGTGTGTGAGACAGTTACTGGCATTGTACCACGAGGACATTGCTGTTCCGACCTCCTTGGCATAATCATGAGTGCAGAATTTCCTGTGTGACCTGTATAGTGCAAGAGTATTGTTATATGTTTGTGATAGGATCCCTTAAATATTTTGTTTTATGGTTATTATTTGTTGTGGTTGTAAACACTTTGAAGCGGAGCTTACGCATTTAATATAAATCATTTGAAGGAAAAAAATCAATTAAAGCACCTTCGCACACACAGTCAGTAAACAATAAAATAAAAATATTACATAAAATAATATTGAAGCTATTGTTTAATGAAGGCCAATGTTTAAAAATAATCTATTAGTCAATGAAAACTGCTAATGATATTTTGTATATCAACAATGATATATATAATTTTTATATTAAAATGTTAACCAGCAGATGTTAACAATAATAAAGACAAAACTGTTGCTAGAATATGTCAGGTTATGAATATGTTTAATAAGTCTATTTATTAAAGGCAATAAATTAAAGTTATAAATATTGATTATGTAAGCAGGTTATAGGCCTATGTTAACATTTAATGTGAAGTTTAAAGAGCCACGTCTAACGTTAAAAATAAAAACATTTAGCAGCAGACCATTTTATAACTTTAAAAGAAATTGTAGCCTGGCGAAAGTAACAAACTAATTATAAATTTTACGACGACGTTCCCAAACATATTTATTATATACTGCCACATATATTTTTATAAGTTTTAATCGTTCCCTATCCAAAGGGTTAACTATAAAATCTTTGAAAAATTGTTTTGCTAAATACTAATATACTATTTTGTTTTGTGAGTTCACAGCGTGATTGTACGAAAACTGACCGGTCCAATGCGGAGCAAGAAAGTGTCGTTGCAAGGCGACAGCACAGAAGTGCTGAGCGAGCGCTGACGAGGAAAACAGTGGTACCACCGTCCCGTCCAAACTTAACACGTCTCCTGAGACACGAAGGTGACCAGCACAGTATTACCAATACACACGCCGGCTGGCTCATAACACAACACAAACTACACAGAACTCGCAACATTTTATCACAATGCCACGATACGCGTTGCTGCTATTATAATATTGAAAGCATAAACAAAGAATACAATTCTTGAGCATTACAGTTTGCTTCATTGGCGAGAGGCATAAACACATTATAACAATTTTTCAATACACATGTAGGAGACCTACCAAAGTTTGCACAAGTGCATAATATTTTCATAGAGAATTTACGAAGATGCAAATATATGGTCAATTGTAGTAATAGTTATGATATATTATAATACACAATTCAATAAATTAAGTAAAACACATGTATGTGCAGTAAATATGTAACAACGTAAAATTAGCTGTAAAGAAAACATACGCTGTCAACACAGTTGTTGAAAAAAAAATCTATATACTATAGCCTACTTATCAGTTAGAACCATACTAATTTATTGAAGTACATGTAATGGAAAAAATGAAAGATTAAAATAGGGTATTATTGAGTTTTATTATTGCATTACTAACTTAAAGGTGTTTAAGAATCTCGAACATTCTTATTGTTTATTTAAACTAATGATAAATAGTTAAATTGTTGCAGTAAGCAGTACAGAGAAGATAAATTTTGTTACAAAGAAGGTAACATTTTGAAACTAGTAAAAAGACTCTGTCAATACAGCTTTTTAATGTCATTTTTCAAATGTGGAATGAGCAGAACGAGTCCTTTAATGTAATATTAGATTGTAATACTATAAATAACACATATGTGTATAGAGTAAGAGGATAAATGTGTCCTTTCAAATCCCTTCCCAAAATTTTGAAACGTTGAAGCAAACGCAGCTGCAAATTTTAAGTTTTATTTTTGAGTTTTAAAAGTAAATAATTAAATATCTTCTACATTTCAATAAATTCATATCAAGATCCTGTATCACAGAGCTCTTAATTTTAGGATATTTTATATTATGTGTTAACCGTATGTGCTAACATAACAAACAATTCCTTTTCAGCAGTAAATTGCATTGTCATGAAAATTGTGAGGAGGGAGAGCATTATTTAATTTTGCAATTATTAGTAATTTCCACTAACGTATAATGTTTTCATAAAAAGTTCATGGTATGATTTAAATTAACAAATAATACAAAGCCACATATTGTCTATCCCATGTAAGAATTCCGTGTTTTGACAGCTGATGCTACCAATATTTTTAACACGTGCCAGACACGTGGCAACCATTAAAAACAACAGGACGTGACCGTATGACCTGATGAAGTAGTTGTCGCAGCCCTGATCAACAAATCGGTTACCTTCCATTGCCGACACTGAAAGTAGTGTGTATTATACGTGAAAAATAAGTACGCATTTTGGAGGAAACTTAATATAATAACACGGCTTCGTATCCAGCATTAGTCAGTTAACTATTTTATTATATTCAAATCGCGCAATTTTATAGCTGATTTACAAACAACCGCACCATTATCAGTCGACCTGTAACCAAAACAAAACAAAGCACGGCCATTTGCGAGTGTGAAACGTTACCGCGTTCGTGTGTGTTTGAGATTCTTATAATGTGTAAACTTTATTATTCTGTGCATATATGTAATATATTGTGATGTGTGGATTATAAAACCCAACCTGTAATCGCCAATGGGATATTATGACGTCCGGCAACCAAAACAAAGAGCGGCCATTTGCGTTGCGAGTGTTTCAGTTTCAGCTGAGCTTCTTGAGTGTTCATTTGAGATTCTTGTATGGTGTTATTTTCATATTTTGTGCATGTATGTAATTGTAATATATTGCAATTCAGGGATTAAAATACGCGGCTTGTAATCGCTAACGACAACAAGATATTAAGACGTGATTTGGAAGACAGGAACTTCAGCTGGCATGTCTACAAAAACATTCGCTAAATAAGAAGTATGTAATCCGTCCAGACAAAAGTGCTACATAAAATTTTAAAAATATTACCTAACTTTTATTTTAATAGAATTTGTGGGTAAACACCTAAGGTTCTTGTTGTAGTCTTCTATGTAAACATGCTTTTTCAAGGCGCCGGCTCAATAAATTCTTTTTGTATGAAAATGTCAGTGTTTTTTTGTTTTAAGCAAGCAAGTAAGTGGTTAATATAAAGTCCACGTGAGATTTTGTGCTTACCGTCAGCTGCAAAAATTTAGGCCTACATATTACCAAAAGAAACGGCCAGAAGACGTATGTCTATATATTTCCCGGTCATTAAACTGTACATGTGTTAATTAATCAACAAAATATTTAAACCTGATCTGGGCAATTAGGTCTACCCATGTTTGTTTATTACTTACGCTTTTTATTAATTTATTATTTCCATTTTAGGTTGTGAGAGCACAAATTTTTGCTATATAGATTACAATAGTCACATGACTATAATCACTGATATTTCAAAGGTAGACCTACCACAAAAGGTAAGTTTGTTTAATAGTCTACAACTGGAAACTTAAACTAGGCCTACACAGCTTTATGATCTGACAGTACAGAACCAAATTAAAGGCAACACGAAGAATAATTGTAATAATTCTTGCATGAATTAGCCTATTTTAATTATTATTAAAGTTTAAATATGTTTGGTTGCACTGTAATAAGCTCTTGCAACTTCAGTTTGCAGTAACCAAATAAGCTACTATTATTTAATCTTTTTAGCTGTCAGGTAGAAAACATAAGTTGCCCACGCATGTTTGTTTATTTCTGGTAACGCCATTAAATGTTACAATTTTGATCAAATTTAGAAAAATATACAAGAAAAAGTTAAATTTTAAATAATTGTATTGTGAGGAGGTTGCGGGCCTGGTCTCGATTTAACATTTTTGATCTGTGCTACATTTAGTCAGGTGATGAATCCTTTATGGCGCTGTGAATATGTTCAACACAACTATTGTTATTTTTCTTGTGTTCATTAAGTAAAATGTTGCTCAGAATATTGATTCAAACATTCTAGGTAGGTAAACTTTTATAACATATTGCATTATTAAGCCATTTCAAACCTGATGGGACTTGTACTACAATTCAAGGAACTCAATTTAATGTGATTGTGAAGTGTGAGATGTTAAAAGATACTCCTTTAAATTCTGAACAGATTATCTTCTTTAACTATTTCTGTACCGAGGCTATTTCAGTTTCTTCAGGGTGTTTAGGATGTTTGAGTTTTAGCCAAAATCTAGTAACAA
>PNEQ01005391.1:0-10564 GCA_003012365.1 Medauroidea extradentata
CTGTTATGAAGCTTGTAGACCGCCGTTGTATCTCTTGCCCGCCACTCCAGGTTGCGGTCCTCGACAGTGTGTCATCATGTAGCAGTGAAGTCTTTGTCAAGACAGTGTGTCTGCCAGTGTCTCCTGCTCTCCAAGGACATCCTCGGGGCAGCACACTCGCTGTTATGAAGCTTGTAGACCGCCGTTGTATCTCTTGCCCGCCACTCCAGGTTGCGGTCCTCGACAGTGTGTCATCATGTAGCAGTGAAGTCTTTGTCAAGACAGTGTGTCTGCCAGTGTCTCCTGCTCTCCAAGGACATCCTCGGCGCAGCACACGCACTGTTATGAAGCTTGTAGACCGCCGTTGTATCTCTTGCCCGCCACTCCAGGTTGCGGTCCTCGACAGTATGTCATCATGTAGCAGTGAAGTCTTTGTCAAGACAGTGTGTCTGCCAGTGTCTCCTGCTCTCCAAGGACATCCTCGGGGCAGCACACTCGCTGTTATGAAGCTTGTAGACCGCCGTTGTATCTCTTGCCCGCCACTCCAGGTTGCGGTCCTCGACAGTATGTCATCATGTAGCAGTGAAGTCTTTGTCAGGACAGTGTGTCTGCCAATGTCTCCTGCTCTCCAAGGAAATCCTTGGCGCAGCACACTCGCTCTTATGAAGCTTGTAGACCGCCGTTGTATCTCTAAGCTCGTCGTCTGCTCCGTGGTTCATGCACTGATACTCCTCCTCAGGGGTCCGTGGTTTTGATCTGTGTGATGGGTACCAAACTATGTTCACGCGTTTAAGCTCTGAAGTTGTAACGTTATTATGCTATAGGCCTTCTCATTGTTGTTGCGTTATGCTATAGGCCTTCTCATTGTTGTTGCGTTGTGCTATAGTTCTTTTTAAACTCGGAAATTATAAACCCTAATTTATCTTAAACGAGTCATTTATATTAAAACACGTACTTTCTTCAAAGTTCATGTGCCGCCTGGCGTCAAAAAAACCTCTGCCTTCAGAAGCGTGGCCATACTTCCATTAATACAGACAGCATAATCTCAGTTCAACCTAAGGCAATCATGTGGTCATCCTGCATCTGCCCACAGCAGGCATTCATTCGGAGTAGCCCCAGATTGGCTGTTTCTTTCCTTTTGGTGTGGCCCTGCTTGCTTTGTGCCTGTAAAGGCAGAGGTGGATTGTGCTGCGAGTCAGACAATGTGGAGTCTAGGGCTTGCCTCCTTCTCACACAAGACAATAAGCTCTGCTCAAGCATTGTTCACGGTCCAGAGAGTCAGTTCTGTCCCCGCAGCCTTTTGTCACGAAGCTGATAGATGACTCTTGAGAACCCTTTCTTGACGTCACCAAGACATCCCTACTCTCAACCAGAGTGGGCCTCTGTTTTTTAGAAGTACAGTACTTACTCTTTACCCCAAAATCCATTTGTAACCCTTATTTATTTATAAATTTGTACAGGTGAATTCCTAAATATCTTACATGATCAAAGATAATTTCATTGAACTACGAAAATTTGGCGGTTCCAGATCAAGATCATCATGGCATTAGATCATGACTTAATCTCTTTTTGTGCAATACTTTTGAGTGATGATTGGAAATTGTCTGCCAAATGATCTTACATTATTATTGAACTTATGTTGCAATACTGGGAAATAGAGAGGCGAAAGCACTATCGGACCAAAGGCCAATTGAACTTGTGTCTGCCATATTTTTCATATTCAAAACAAAGGGGCATGATAGGGGTTGGCAAGGGAATCTTTCTAAAAACAATTGAAAAACAAATCTTAACATCGTGGCAGGATCAGGATAACCAATCTGATATAGATTAGACCTATAGGGGACAGATGATAGGGTCCCAGTAATACTCCCCTAGTATTACACTTTAGAAACTCTTGGATGACTCAGGGGGTGGTCTGTTCGTTGTAGTCTGCCATTCCACCAACTTCATTCTTATGCTTACAGTGACATAGGTTGTAACACACTATACCACGACGTAAATGCAATGCTCCAGTTCAGTGAGGTTTTATTGGTTAAAAATACAAGGTGCGTGAATATTACATTTAGGTATGCAACAAGGTATTGGGATGTTCTATTACCGTGAATAATATATATGATTACGCTGTGATGGGTGCGTGCGAAGTGAATGATAGATGACACTGTGGCATGTGAAAATGCCGCTCTTTGGCAGTAAGGATCTGCGGTCACTAGGATGGACAGACGGTTTGCTTAGAAGCGGACACGGGTGTGAAATGTGAATGCTCTAGATGACAATTGCTTTGCTTATCCCCTTAAGCGCGATGCAAGGCAGCCTATCCACGGGCACGTAACAGTGTGGTGATGACTCTACAGGCATGGTTAGTGGTAATAGCGTTGGTGATTATGGATTGTGCCGGGCGAATGAATGCACTTACTGCGATCAAAATAAATCACGTATAACAAATGCTTCTCTCTTCTCTATGCTATGCAAATGGATGTGGATGAAGACGTACGTAACCTTGGAACTAAACTCGCTACCCGATGGCGGCCATTAACACACACAGGTGGTCCATTACAATTATAGGTTATGCCCTTAAAATGATGATAAAACTGTAAAATTACACCATGACCCTATACACCAAATTAATATAATGCACCATAAATGATATCTGTCCTGAATAGTTAACGGGAATGCTCGGATGGCTCTCGATATAAGTTCTCTAGCCCCTGCGGTGGTGATTGGATGTGCACATGGGTTTACATTAAAAGTACCAAAACTGGTAATAAATTATTAAGTGAAGCGAACTATCAATGCTAGGGGGAATGTCTGAAGACGTGTGCTTCCTTAGGTGAACCGGTATACTATATGAATACTATTGAAAACTAAATCAGTAACAAAATTTGAAGTGCACACGGACAGCATCCTACCTGTTCAGACAACATTGACAAACTGCCACGAGCATGATGACCGCCAAGAACTTGCAGCACACCAGTCCTAGACCAGTGCACTAGCTCGATGATAACCCAGCCAAAAAGGCAAGGATAAAAACTGGAACATTTCTCTTGATCTGTAGTCAAGTACTCCGGAATTTACTGGCAGTACTTTTGTAGGTTACATCACATTGTAGACCAAATTTAGAATTTTCATAGAAACTGACAAATTTTAGAGAAGTTTGTCACGAAATAATATACTTCACTATAATCCGAGACTGCTGGTTTATTATATTTTCAATTTACATCGGCACAAAATACATTATTCCAGTTTTAGTACGGTGGATCCGGTTCACAGAAAACTACAAGCAGAAATGCAGCGAGACTATATCAGACAGTTAGGTGAGACAAAGTCAGAAAATATAGCCCACGGTGAACACACACGTGGTGAAGAACAATGAGTAGCCATCCTGGGTCTCAGCACCTAACGGCCTACATGTACGGGCGGAAATGAATTTGGTAGAGTTCAAAAGACATCCGAAAAGAAAGGTTACAGATTAGAGGCCCTTGTGCTACCCGTACATGTTATATTTTCCATTCCCGAACTTCACTTCATACAGTATTTTTGGGCCGCAGCCCCGCGCACGTCCGCTCTGGATCGCGTCACGGCTTATTCTAACGTGGCGGAGGCAAAACATTCCAAAACGAAGGGCGAAGGTGCACCACTGGTCGTGCTCTCATTGGCTGGTTCTCAGTGGCGTGACCCTCGTAATTCGTTCAATTATTTATAACCATGGGCACAATCATAAACTACGCATTACGACAACAAACAACGCCAAATTCCCGCGGAACAAAACCAGAACACGACAAGAAAAACAAAGCTACTGCCTCCTACCACGACCACCTGGCCATAACGACAAACATTACACCCTATCTAGAATATACAAGAAACAAAGCTACTGCCTCCTACCACGACCACCTGGCCATAACAACAAACATTACACCCTATCTAGAATATACAAGAAACAAAGCTACTGCCTCCTACCACGACCACCTGGCCATAACGACAAACATTACACCCTATCTAGAATATACAAGAAACAAGGAACTGCGTCATTACTCTCCCTTTTTGGAACCAAGACCACAGAGTTACAATTTAAAATAATATATTATAAAATTAAGATTACATAAAATACAAATTCTGCATTAAAATAAAACCCTTGTCTTGCAATGCTACAAACTCATCGACCCAGACGGGGTGCGTAACTTCTGGTCACCTTGTTGCACACTTAAATTTATTTTTAAAAAAATGCCACAGCGTTAATTATTACAAACTAAGACACTTTACATGATTAACTATTTGCATATGATAATGATTTTGAGTGTTCATTATGGATTAACTGTTATGCTCTGCTGTGATTGGCAACTGGGACCATATCTGCGCACCACCAAGGGATATTGTTTCATATTAGTGGTAACTGACATGTTCTCTTGCTGTGTGGCGGCATATCCACTAACGAACACCCGTAGTCAGATAATTACAAAAGTTCCCCAGAAGGAACTAATTGCACGATGGGGGTACCCCCGAACACTACTAACGGACAATGGTTCACAGTTTCTCAGTAGGCAGTGGAGGAGGTGGTGCCGCGAACTACAACTTGAGCACCATACGACACCAGTATACCACCCTCATGCTAATCCAACAGAGAGGCGGAACCAGGAGCTGAAGGTCCAACTCCGCTTGCGTGTTGGAGAAGATCACTCACAATGGGACCAGCATCTGGGCGAGGCTCTGTTCTGCCTCAGACGTCGGGTGAACGCCGCCACAAGGCTGGCACCGGCAACCCTCGTGCGATGGCGCAACCTACCGCTTACAGGATAACCCAGGCCGGAGGTCCCTCAGGATTCAGAGGACTGTGGCAAGCGCCGAGACGCCAAACTCACTGCTGCCCGCCAACACCAAGAGGCATATGTGCGAAAAATTCTGCCAGTGTCGGAAAACCCACCTGCACCCCTGGAGGTAGGGACACTGGTATATGCTCGGAACTATCCATTATCGGCCGGCACACGAAAGTTCTGAGCAGGACTAGCACTTCGCTGGACAGAACCCCACACACTGCGAAGACGCCTAGGACAACACGTCTACCTGGTCCGAGATGGGGACAGGCACCTCCGAAAGATCCATCGAGATGAACTAAGGGTGGTTCCTATCATATCAGCTGACGAGGAGACAGATACAGACGGTGTGACACAGGCCCCACCGGAGGACACCTTACACCCACAAACAGAGAGACCACTCCAAGAGGAGAGTGACAAACACTCGCAAAGCAGATATGACAAGACTCCAGGACTGGCGTTACTTCTCCCGTCGAAGCCTGGTGTCATAACACCGTCGCAGGAAGCAGAACCAATAGTGACCATGCCTGATGAGGATGAGCCGAGGCTCCAACCCATCGTCCGGGAAGTGTGGGAACTGGATGCGCCACTAGAGAGTACGACTTTTATCATACACATCGAGGAACCAGAACATTCGCCTCGATGCCAACCACGATGCTGACGCAGCAGGCAACCCCAGTTACACTCATCCGAGCCTAGCACAAATGGTCAGCAGGAGGAAGGGGTCAACCCCGAACCGAGGAACGAACGGAAATGCAGACGCCGAGCACTTGCCTGGTTTCATTCTCGAGTTCGCTGCTTACCGGAGTGGGTCGTGGCTGGTGGCCCTCAATCATCGGCACCTACGGTACAGACACCAGTGGCAGAACATCAGGACATAAAGACCACATCCCAGGACATTCTGGTGTTACCAACGGCCGGCACCCCAATGTCTACTCCCTCGATCCATACCAACAGACACCGAAGGGAGCACTACAACCTACGACCTCACCCACGACAGAAACAGCAGACCTGCTGTGCACTACCCGATGACTCTGGAGATGATGCCAGAGACTTTGACCCACAGCAGACCATAGTGTTCAGTCGTCGGTGGCGACACCGGCAGCAAAGTACATAGTGAATGCACACACCCGCCGTGACCAGTCGTCTTCAGGAGGGGGGGGGGCGTATGTCGTACCAGGCCTCAGGCCAGGTGGAGTTGCACCTGGTCACAGCAGGTGTTCGCAGAGTGTGTCAGTGGCAGGTGTGCGCTGGTTGGTAATGGCAGATGTGTGGTACTTGAGTGTGTGTGGCGGATCAGTGACAGCGGCAGGGTGTGTGTGAACTTGACACTGACGTGCGATACCTGCCATCCCGGCCATCTGCCAGTGTAGGACACATGGCTTCGCCGCCACCTCCCTCTACCGGCGCATGAAGAAGGCAGTCTGGAAGCAGCGGCCGTGACGCACGGAACGAGAGAGACGTGGCGCGCTTCTGGACTCTGTGCGTGTGCAACTATCCGGCCCAGTGTTCTACTTTGTTTTGCCATTTGGAACTAGCTCGCTAAAGGCCCTAGGGTATGGGGGTTTGGACCGCCCCATAAGTGTCCATGTAAGGTGTAGTTTTCTCCAGGTCCTCCCTACTTTCCCCGATACGCAGCTTTTTCGACTCGCCAGGTGAGAGAGGGGCATACCGGCACGAACAGACCACGACCCATCGAGCCTCGTGTTCTCAGCTACACGCTTAACCGGGTGGCTCCTAGAGCATTCCAACGCAGCTCCGTTCCTACCTCACTCTCACCGCACACTGTGTCAAAGGCTAAATTACATATTGTTTGGACAAACCCCAAATTAAGCTCTGATACTGTAGATGGCTATGGATCAAGGAGTAGTATGCTTGGATCTTAATTTACTAGGCACTCCATGCTCATGAAGTCTTCTGATGGCTCCAGTAGCAGGTAATACATTTTTGGGTACATGATTACAGTGATCTGTCCACGTGAGGTGATTAACAAAAATTAAGGCTAAATACTTTTAGTAAATTGCTTCATTAAGGGCCTTATATTATGACCTCTAGTTACACCTTTAGTTTAATGTTAACTCTCGGTCAGAGTAAAAAAGTGTATTATGACTCGTAGATAATGCTAACTAGAACCCCCAAGTTAACTACTGCTTGATGTGATATCTACACCCTTATCTGTTAGTTAAGCTTCGGGAATGGCGACCAGGTAGAACATATGCCTTTGTTTTCATCGTGATTGTCAATGCAGTTTTGAGGTTATGGTTTCTGGATTGTGAAATATATATTGATCAAGCCATGTTTGAAAGCGATACAGGTGACGAATACTTACAAAATGTATCTGTAAATTTACGTGATTGAATTGTGATATTCGCATACATTTCTTTGCTATGTACGAGAATAGGCCTATTGTTTAATAACTTAAGATACATGGAGCTTTTGTCATCCGGGGAGTTGTAGCTCAAATTGCCAGTTATTAATTATTCAGTGCTCGTGTTATATGTTGTGAATACGTACGGCAATCATAGGACTATAGATTGCCATGGATTTAACTAGACCTAGGTGATTTGCAAGTCCAATGTTCACTGAGGTAGGTTAGGTGTGATATGTGTAGACAAACAATCATCCAGGTAAGAAACACTGCATGTAAAGTCTTACGAAAGACCTCCCATTTCATGAAAGTAAAGAGAATCGCAACAGAATTATTCTTAAATAAAAAGTAATATGGAGTCAAAATGAGTCTGCGGAATATTTGGTATTAATAAATACCCCAAGTAAGGGAACTTGAAGAGATATTTATTTCACAATGTTCTATGCATACTGAAACAGGTATTTATTCGCTATTTATTTACGTTACCACTTTAATAAAATGTGTTTAGGACATACAAATAATAGTGTTAAATATAAACATTGCATATGACACCAATGATAGCCAACGTTGCAATATAACCAAGAGTTGCCAAAAAAAAAACCAGATCGATTAGTAAAAATCACCAGATTTTCATAATTGTTAAAAAAAATAGAAAACGTAGCTTAGCACACATAGAAAATATTACTTTCGGAGGTATTTACGTGAAAATGCATGATCCATTATAATGTTGAATACAATATTGTTCAAAACCACGTCAGACTCATGGCTCACACAAAACTTATATGTCATATAATCCTACACAGTCAATAGAGATATCTATTTAAGTGAAATAAGATTGTGACTTACTTAATCTTCCATTTCGTCGTCATTGTTGTCTTCTTCAGTGCCTTTGGATGCGGAAGCCTCGCATTCAGACAGGTACGCTTGAACTATTCCTATTTTTTTAAATAATTTCTTGAGACATTACGTAGTCATAACGACACTTCTTTTCTCTTTACAAACCATATTTCACACACGAAATTGCATGAAGAATATCAATTTTCATTCTGTTGCGCTTTTCATTTTTATTCACATTTACCACGCTAAACACATGCTCAACTGCAGCATTCGAATATGGCACTTCCACTTTCATTAGCCACAATTTAAAGCGTTCATCTTGAACCCACTCATTACGAAACTTTTGAGCATAATTATTCTAGGATTTGATCATATTATCTTAATATCGAAGAAAATGCTTAACAAAAACAAGCACGCTACCTTTATTTTTTCTTCACAAACTGCACTAGAACAGAATGCGTGATTGGCGTCGCGTCGGTAGCGGCATAAACACGCAGCCCAAGCGTGCACTGATAACTAGCAGCAGGCAGATAGATGTCGTACATCGACAGGTGCGATGACTGATAAAACTGGTGAGCATGCATTGCATCGCATATGCTGCCTTTTTATTTGTTTAGGATGCCTCCCAATGGAACCAATTTAGATTTATGAAACATCACTAATGTCGTTTACAAAATTACTTCTAAAATTGCAAAATAATTCATTTAAAGGGGTAAGAAAAAGTTTTTCCAGATTTCTGAAAATTCACCAGATTTTCACGGAAATCACTAACTTTTCGACTTGTCGCAAATTAAAAATTTTGGCCACCAGACAATCTTGGAAATCACCAGATCTGGTGGCAAAATCACCAATTTGGCAACTCGGAGACAAAGGTGTTACTACTAGATCGGTATCAGTGTTGCCAACCTTCGTGTGAATTATTCAGGTACGTACACCTCAAACTTTTGGTACATTCAGGTACGATGGTGTTTAAATTCTGGTACTTATATAGGTACCTTCAAATAATCTGTCTTTTTAAGTATTAACACTTAAATAATCACTACAAAGCTTTTTCACCATATTCGCCACCCCCAGGTGTTGAGAGGGGGGGTCCGCTTCACGTACGCGAGTCCATGTTTACGTAGTCCAGACGTACGTTTTGTGTTATTTCGAGTGTTGCCCCGTCTGGGCATTTCGGGGAGCTAGACCCTTCGTGTTAAAACCAGCACCTCGTGGGTTCAATACCCACCTCAACCAAGGACGTGGAGGACTCAAAGGGACGCAGCCACACGGGCGGTAGACCCACGCCCCAGCAGCAGCCGGTAGCCCGCGGAAAGTTGGGATGGAGAGCCCGACACTCACTTAGTGCCCTGGTAATGACACTGAGGCACCTACTTTTCCCTTTGGTCTCGCCGCCGACACGTCAATTACTGCTGTATTTAAATGTCTTACATGGTACAATTAACACGCAAAACGAGTTTTTTTGCTCACAGAGTTTGAATTTGACCATTTTAAATTAAGTAACTAGTGCTTATGACTAAATAAATTATCAGTGTAGACTTATAATAAGTTCTTTAGTGTAAAATATTCATTATAAAAATGTTAAAACCTGAACAAATATGGTGGTGTTATTTCCAAGTTAAATATTTTTTTAGACTATAGTCACGACAGATGAACTGAATGCATTGCTTTTATTTTTTAACCTAAGGACCATTCTTAATTAATTGCTTTGCAAAAAAACACCAAAGTATCTTACCTTTTTATGTTAGGTATTACACATTTTGCGTTAAAAAATTGCTGTCCAAAAACTTTCTTAAATATATTTTATTTGATTTCTCCAACAGTGTATCCTGTTATCATCGCAACAAAATACTATAGACAAGCCCATAATTAATTTTCAATACGATGAAATCACAATGAAGCATCCATTTTCTTGTTTGAACAATTACGGTTGACACTCCGCCACCTACTTGGCAGGCGGATTTATTTCGACACTTCGCGTCAAGATTCCGGCAATAAATCTGCTATCAAGTGTTCAAAAAATTATAATATTGAAATACTAGTTTTTTTATAACTAAAGCTTTCACGACGCAGATTAAACATTGTGTGTATTCAAGGTTTGGAAAGCTGTATCCATTATTATTAAATGCATAAGCAAGGTACGATTAGAAATTTTAATAAACAAGAATCGTACGATGATGAAGTTCCTACAGCAGCACCAAATAATGCACTATAAACGATAAAGTGCCTTCTAATGAAATCATGAGAAGCTAGAAAAATACAATGTACTAAACTTAATTAGTCTGAGGAATATTAATAATTCGTATGTATGTATTTATTATTCCGTTGAACTACATTAAGTACATTTTAACAGTACAATAGCATAGGAATTTATTATTTTTTTTATTTATTTATTTGAAAGCCTCCAAATACACACAACTACGTGCTAGGAGTTGTCAATATTAGTGGTACAGAACAAAACAAATATATACAAAATCAAGACTAGCCTAGGTTACAAATATACAAAATAAACTTGTGTAACTTATTACGAGCTGCCACAGGTATAGTGCTGAGCAGAGAACAATATAATTACCAG
>PNEQ01005392.1:0-19192 GCA_003012365.1 Medauroidea extradentata
TCTCCCGCGACTCGCAAGCAACTCCCTTCCACAGCCGCGCGCGCTCCCTCCCTGACCACACCTGGTGGCCGCCACCGAAAACAACGCTCACGCGTGCTGGCGCCCTCCTTGCGGCAGGCGCGGAACTAAAGCGCCCACATACATAAAATTATGTCTCATGAAATGCCATTTTCCTGACAAAGGGAAAATGGTCATTTCACCTAACACGACCTAACCTACCACGACCTAACCTAACCCGACCTAACATAACCCAACCTAACATAACCCGACCTAACATAACCTGACCTAACATAACTTAACCCGACCTAACCTAACCCGACCTAACCTAACCCGACTTAACCTAACCCGACCTAACGTAAACTTTATTGCACTTATTGCACTTTGTTGCACTAAGTTGCACTTTCGCGCACTTAGTTGCACTTTCTTGCACTAAGTTGCACTTTCTTGCACTAAGTTACACTTTTTTGCACTAAGTTGCGCTTTCTTGCACTAAGTTGCACTTTCTTGCACTAGTTGCATTTTCTTGCACTAAGTTGCACTTCCTTGTACTAAGTTGCACTTTCTTGCACTATGTTGCATTTTCTTCCACTATGTTGCACTTTCTTGAACTATGTTGCATCTTCTTGAACTATGTTGCACTATCTTGCACTATGTTGCACATTCTTATGCAATGTTGCACTTTATTGCACTATGATGCACTTTCTTGAACTATGTTGCACTTTATTGCATTAATTTGCACTGTTTTGCACTAAGTTGCACATGCCCTGAGTTCCTTTACCATGCATTAAATTCACCATTAAAACTTCAATATCCCTAATTAACATAAGCTAGCCTAACCCGACCTAACCTAACCCGACTTAACCTATCCCAACGTAACCTAACCGGAGCTAACCTAAACCAAGCTAACCTAACCCGACATAACCTAACCCGACCTAACCTAACCCGACCTAACCAAATTTTATTGCACTTATTGCACTTGGTTGCACTAAGTTTCACTTTCGGGCACTTCGTTGCACTTTCTTGCACTAAGTTTAACTGTCTTGCACTAAGTCGCACTTTCTTGCACAAAGCTGCACTTCCATGCACTAAGTTACACTTTCTTGCACTAAGTTGCACTTTATTGCACTAAGTTGTACTTTCTTGCACTAGTTGCACTTTCTTGCACTAAATTGCACTTCCTTGTACTAAGTTGCACTTTCTTGCATATGTTGCATTTTCTTCCACTATATTGCACTTTCTTGAACTATGTTGCACCTTCTTGAACTATGTTGCACTATCTTGCACTATGTTGCACATTCTTATGCAATGTTGCACTTTATAGCACTATGATGCACTTTCTTGCACTATGTTGCACTTTATTGCATTAATTTGCACTGTTTTGCACTAAGTTGCACATGCCCTGAGTTCCTTTACCATGCATTAAATTCACTAATAAAACTTCAATATCCCTAATTAACATAAGCTAGCCTAACCCGACCTAACCTAAACCGACCTAACCTAACCAAACCTAACCTAACCAAACATAACCTAACCTAACACGACATAACCTAACACGACCAAACCTAATACGACATAACCTAACCCGGCCTAACCTAACGCGATCTAACATAACCTAACATGATCTCCCGATCTAACCTAACCCGACCTAACCTAACCTTAACCGACCTAACCTAACCCGACGTTACCTAACCCGAACTAACCTAACCTTAACCGACCTAACCTTAACCCGACCTAACCTAGCCAGACCTAACCTATCCCGACATAACATAACCCGACCTAACCTAACCCGACCTAACCTAACCCGACCTAACCTAACCCGACCTAACCTAACCTTAACCGACCTAACCTAACCTTAACCGACCTAACCTAACACGACTTAACCTAAACCGACCTAACCTAACCCGACATAACCTAACCCGACATAACCTAACCCGACCTAACCTAACCTTAACCGACCTAAACTAACCTAACCCTACCTAACCTAACCCGACTTAACCTAACCTGACCTTAACCTATCGCGACATAACCGAACCTTAACCGACCTAACCTAACCCGACTTAACCTATCCTAACCCGACCTAACCTAACCCGACATAACCTATCCCGACATAACATAACTCGACATAACATAACCTAACCCGACCTTACCTAACCTAACCCGTCCTAACATAACCCGAACTAACCTAACCCGACCTAACCTTACATAACCCGACCTAACCTAACTCGACCTAACCTAACACGACCTAACCTCACACGACCTAACCTAATCCGAACTAACCTAACCGAACCTAACATGACCCTACCTAACATAACCTAACCCGACGTAACCTAACACGACATAACCTAACCCGACTTAACCTAACCCGACCTGACCTAACCCTACCTAACCTAACCCGACCTAACCTAACCCGGCCTAACCTAACCCGACCTAACCTAACTCGACCTAACCTAACCCGACGTAACCTAACCCGACCTAACCTAACCCGACCTAACCTAACCCGACCTAACCTAACCCGACCTAACCTAACCCGACCTAACCTAACCCGACCTTACCTAACCCGACCTAACCTAAACTTTATTGCACTTATTGCACTTTGTTGCACTAAGTTGCATTTTCGGGAACTTAGTTGCACTTTCTTGCTCTAAGTTGCACTGTCTTGCACTAAGTTGCACTTTCTTGCACTAAGTTGCTATTTCTTGCACTAATTTGCACTTTCTTGCACTAAGTTACACTAAGTTACACTTTCTTGCACTAAGTTACACTTTCTTGCACTAAGGTGCACTTTTTTGCACTAAGTTGCACTTTCTTGCACTAAGTTACATTTTCTTGCACTAAGTTGCACTTTCTTGTGCTAAGTTGCACTTTCTTACTGTAAGTTGCACTTTCTTGTACTAAGTTGCACTTTCTTGCACTATGTTGTACTTTATTCCACTATGTTGCACTTTCTTGAACTATGTTGCACTTTCTTGAACTATGTTGCACTCTCGTGCACTATGTTGCACATTCTTATGCTATGTTACACTTTATTGCACTATGTTGCACTTCTTGCACTATGTTGCACTTTATTGCACTATGTTGCACTTTATTGCATTAATTTGCACTTTTTTGCACTAAGTTTCACTTGCAATGACTTTCTTTACCATGTATTAAATTGACTAATAAAACTTCAATATCCCTAATTGACATAAGCTAGCCTAACCCGACCTAACATAACCCGACCTAACCTAACCCGACCTAACCTAAACTTTATTGCACTTATTGCACTTTGTTGCACTAAGTTGCATTTTCGGGCACTTAGTTGCACTTTCTTGCTCTAAGTTGCACTGTCTTGCACTAAGTTGCACTTTCTTGCACTAAGTTGCTCTTTCTTGCACTAATTTGCACTTTCTTGCACTAAGTTACACTAAGTTACACTTTCTTGCACTAAGTTACACTTTCTTGCACTAAGGTGCACTTTTTTGCACTTTCTTGCACTAAGTTACACTTTCTTGACTAAGTTGCACTTTCTTGCGCTAAGTTGCACTTTCTTGCTTTAAGTTGCACTTTCTTGTACTAAGTTGCACTTTCTTGAGCTATGTTGCACTTTATTCCACTATGTTGCACTTTCTTGAACTATGTTGCACTTTCTTGAACTATGTTGCACTATCGTGCACTATGTTGCACATTCTTACGCTATGTTACACTTTATTGCACTATGTTGCACTTCTTGCACTATGTTGCTTTTTATTGCACTATGTTGCACTTTATTGCATTAATTTGCACTTTTTTGCACTAAGTTTCACTTGCACTGACTTTCTTTACCATGCATTAAATTGACTAATAAAACTTCAATATCCCTAATTGACATAAGCTAGCCTAACCCGACCTAACCTAACCCGACTTAACCTATCCCAATGTAATCTAACCCGAGCTAACCTAAACCGAGCTAACCTAACCCGACCTAACCTAACCCGATGTAACCTAACCCAACCTAACCTAAACTTTATTGCACTTATTGCACTTTTTTGCACTAAGTTGCTCTTTCTTGCACTAAGTTGCAACTTCTTGCACTAAGAGCTCTAAGTTACACTTTATTTCACTAAGTTACACTTTCTTGCAATAAGTTACACTTTCTTGCAATAAGTTACACTGTCTTGCACTGAGTTGCACTTTCTTGCACTAAGTTGCACTTTCTTGCACTATGTTGTTCTTTCTTGCACTATGTTGCATTTTATTACACTATGTTTTACTTTATTGTATTCAGTTGCACTGTTTTGCACTAAGTTACACTTGCCCTGAGTGCCTTTAGCATGCATCAAATTGTCTAATTAAACTTAAATATCCCTAGTTAACATAAGCTAGCCTAACCTTACTCGACCTCACCTAACTCGACATGACTTAATACAACCTGACCCAACCCATTCTACCACATCCTAAACAAATTTGAACTTATCTAGGTTGTATTTTCTTTCACTAGGTTGCGTTTTCTTGCACTAAGTTGCACTTTTTGCACTAGGTTGCACTGTCTTGCACTAGGTTGTACTTTCTTGCACTAGGTTGCACTTTCTTCACTAGGTTGTACTTTCTTGCACTAGGTTGCAATTTCTTGCACTAGGTTGCACTTTATTGCACTGAGTTGCTTCAGCATGCATTGAAATGACATACAAATAAGGTAGTCCTAATTAACATAAGCTAACCTAACCCATTCTAGCCTAACTCGACCTAACCTAACCCGACCTTACCCAACCTGAACTATCCTAACCTAACCTAACCTTACTCAACCCGACCTAACCTAACCTAACCTTACTCAACCCGACTTGACCTAACCTAACCCAACCTTACTCAACCGACCTATTCTAACCTAAACAACCCTTACTCAACCCGACCTAACCTAAACCAACCTTTATCAACCTAACCTAACCAGAGCTGAATCAACCTAACCTAACCCAACCTGACCTAACCCAACCAATCCTCACTCAACCTTACCTCACTTAACCCAACCTAAGCTAATCATCCTAACCCAATCTAAGCTAATCCGACCTAACCAAATCTAAGCTAATCCGACTTAAAATTACCCTACGTAACCTTAACCTACGTAACCTCAACCTAACCCTACATAACCCTACATGACTTAACCCAACCTAACCCTACATAACCCTTCATGACTTAACCCAACCTAACCCTACATAATCCTACATATCTTAAACCCACCTAACCCAATGTAACCTTAGCCTACATAACCCTACCTAACCTTAACCATACCTAACCTCAAATCTACCTAACCTAACCCTACCTCACTTTAGTTCTTATTCTTCTTAGTTCTCGTAGGAAAGTTATAGCTACTGAGATTCGCAAGACATTAAGGCCAATTGTAGAAACACGGTTCTCTGTAGTTGGCAGGAAATTGTATTACAGGAACCTTGCTAATCTTGTGACCTTGAGAATTGATTGGATTACACAGATCGATGACGAAAACTATAGATCACTTTTGGCTTTTCGGTCTATAAATAGAGATTGAGTTTTGAGGAAACATTTAAAGAATCAGGAGGAACTAGAAGTTAGTTCACACCTCAGCTTATACAAAATGAAATCACTCTTGTGTTGTTTGGAGAATTGATACAGGCAGCTGTAGTTTCAAGAATAAATGTAGTAGCTGACGAGACACGAGACCTTTCACGAAAAGAACAGTTTATTTCAGCTAGATATGATAATGTAAATCAAGGGAGGGAAACCACAATGGACCCTCCTATTGTAATTTTCACAAAGTGTCCATACCTCTTAAAGGGTGCAACTTAGGGGCTAGGTTTATTAGACATTGTTTCTTTATTTTGGTGTGTATGACCTGCTCCTGCAATATGGCGGGCCGCGGTGGCTGAGCGGTTAGATTGCTCGCCTTCCTGCAAGGCGACCCGGGCTCAATCCCCGGTTAGGTAAACCATGCCTTACGATGTCACCGGCCAGCGGGTTTTATAGGGGTTCTACCATTTACCCAACCCCTTCATTTCGGAGATACCCTACAGTCTACACTAACACCATTTACGCTCATCGGCATTCAAGACTACAGTGGCGTAGAACCTAATTCACATCAGTTTCATATCTGTGCATATCAGTTATAGCAAGGACGTACTATATAATCGGAATAAGTAAATTGCAGGTGTAGTAGCAATGTATTCTGATATGCTAATATGAAACATTCATACAGATGTGGTAAAATATACGGACCCCAAATATAGTTAGAAATATAAATAAAATCAAATAATAATAATATTAATAATTTAGCCCTGGGAATTTGTCGTAATTGAAGGATGGTGCACAAGAGCGGTTTTATTCGGCGGACTAAATTAAATTGTAATGTACTTCATGACAAAAATGGACCCCTTCTGATATACTTAGGTATCCCTGATATTGTTTCTCTTGGAGTTAGAATGAAAATGTGGAAAAATATAACGCGTATTTGTTCATTTCATCAACTAGATAAAACAAAGCCAGCGAAAACTTCAAATCGGAGGAAGATGTTTTTCCCATACACGTGAAGGACATCAGATTTTTATTAATCCATATAAATAATTTTACGTAAATACATATGTCGCGAACCCCCCTCCACACACATTCCTCACACATACCGTACTTTGTAACTTCATATAGGCCTCTACACCGTATTATCAAAGTCGATATTATTTTGGCTGCTGTCTGTGTGGCAACAGTGTATGGGAGGAGAAAGCAGACTTCTGAAACAACGAATAAATAGTATATCAAATAATGCGCAACATTTGTGTTCTGTTATAGTGGGTCAAGTGCATTGTCAGATGTTCTGCGAATAACAAACACTAAACAGGTTAGAACCAAACCAGGCGCTCCAGAGCATTCTTCAATAGCGTGGTTGAATGTATATCGCCTTAGAATAAGAGTTCTTATTTCGAGTATTGAGTTAAGAATACTTATAACTGGACGCGTCAGTAACAATTCATACGTTTCTAAAATAGGAGCTCAAATTAAACAAAAACAAATGTACAAATATAAAGAAAAAAAGCTACGCCTGTTTTCGTATCCGTACTTTATTCATAACTGGGTAACTGATAACATGTACAATATTACTTGCTTGTAATATGAATAGACAATGAAATACTTCTTACGGAGTAACATTGGCATGGTTTCAGATTATGAGAGGAAATATTATAAAAAATTAAACTATTATTATTAATAAACAACAGTTGATAATCATATGATAGAATGATGCGTTACAGTACCTTTCCATTAGTTTTTTTTTTTCTGATTTCAGGAAAATGCCGTTACCAGAAGAGAATTGCCAACCGGAGATTGTGACGATCTATGTAACCAATTGGATACTGATGACAATGATATGGAAGATTTAAAAATAAGAAAAACTGAAAGCGTTGGATTTAATTGACGAATATTGAAAACCGCTGGAGATGAATACAAGAGCACAAACCAAAAATAAAAAATGGTTCTCTGCTCGAAAGGACTGTCCAACTACAAAAAAGAGGTCAAAATGGACATCAGCAGTAAACATGTTGCTGTACGAAAGGTATCATTCTCAAGCGGTGGAATATGAACGCAATCACGAACACATTGCAAGACAGAGTTTCGAGGAACTATCTGGTCTAGTAGTCAATCCCTGTGGACTGTTTGTCCTCAAAACGTAAGGGTTTTTGGGTGCTACTACTGATGTAATCGAAGACGACGCAATACTTGAAATAAAGTGCCGAAATCGGCCAACGACGTGATTATTCCTGAAGCCTCTATGTCAAGTCAAATAATTTTTGCATATATCCGAAAGCGAGCAAGCTGAAACTGAACCACAATCACAAATTCCTGATACAGGTACAACTCAAAATCACTGAGAGAATAAGGTGTTTCTTTATAATTAGAGTTTTTGTTATGAAGAAGTCATTCTTTCAGAGCTGATCGACCCTAGAATGACTATATAATTGCCGATACGGGAACCTGACAAATCTAAAATACACAATGTATGTTTTTACATTGTCGGGAAATTTCCTTCATTATTTTTGTAACGTGGCAGTCACTCAACACTTTCGCTACAGAACCTGTCACTTTTATTAAGTGGTATCATGCAAGACGTATCCAAGTTTCGTAACACCCAAGAAAGCATACTAAACTTTATGACCAACGATCACTTTATGAGACGTCACTAACCTGATTGGGGAGGTACCATTGAATACTTACTCACAGGACATGCGTGAGGGACTTTGCCGATTGTACTCGTTAGAAGTGTTTATCATCTTCGAATGCCCATCTGTGTGTACTGAGCCGTGAAAGTGTAAGTAGTTACATGTTTAAGTGTTAGCCTCCTCTAACTGACGTATCACAAAAATAATTATAATAAGAAGATAACATATTTCTTAAGGTGTAAATACAATATAATTTTAAACATTCTGCAATACACTTAAATTTAGTCGAGGAAAGTGTTTTGAAAGACGTAATTACTATTACAGTGTTGAATAACTGTTCATTTATTATCACTTTGTTAATGTACAAATTTTTTCATACTTAATTACTGTACCTTGTGTCTAGTATGTAGCTCCGGGACTGAGTTACACACAAATACGTCGGGATCATGTAGACACGTGTACATATAAATATTATGCTATGTATACTAATGCTGAATAAGAAACACTGCAGTTCTGAATTACGGTACAACATACCTAGCATAAACAAATCATCAACGGGAACCCATTTTTCCTCATACATATTCTCGTGCATAAGTGCAAAGTGTATTTGGTTCCGTTACTGAGAAACCAATTTACGTTTTCACGTATTTCAACAAGTAGCATTGGCTATTTAATTACATTTGTAAAGACAATTTCCATCCATCTTCCTAAACTATTGATAGATATGGAAACGAATTCTAAGTAAAGAAAAGTACCCCAAGGTTTCGATGAAGTTGCAGTTATTACAGGTACGAGACATTGTACAAATTCTTTGCTAATATTAATTGTCTGCTTTTTCGCCTAGCTATATGTTCGTTGCACGACACTGAGACCCGAATATTTGTGTAGGAAGCATGTGTTTTTTTTGTGGAATACCATACATTTATTTTATGATATTGTAAACTATATTTTACCATTTGCATTTATGTACATTTCTGTAATCGCGTAGTGCATACACCTCAGGGGTGGTATGAAGAGGGGAAAACAATTGGGGGAGGGGCGAATTTGAAGTAATAGGTTAACTTCCTAATTGCAGCTATAAAGACTTAAAATGTGTGAGAATGTAATAGAGCCGCCTTTTATGAACTACATTCATAAGACGCCTGTAATGACTATAGTTTTTTTGTATAGTTCGATTGGAAAAACCCAGTTTGCGTGTGTTCATCCCACGCAAAATGCAATTTATACTTTGACACAATGCATTATTTCTTAAAATAAACAATTTCGGTCACGTAATAATTTTATCTGCAAAATCTACACAGATTTATGACATTACACATACACACAAAAGGTAACTAGCTTCTGCAAGACAAACATTTATTCCTGCGAGTCAGAAACAAAGTTGAGACGTATACATAATCGCCCGGCGGAGTAGTGATGCTATGTCTGTAGAAAACGAAACGCAGATTGCTTCGTGTTATCCACGGTTTCCTGAGTTACCACCAGGCGAAAGCTTGGATGATGCTTACAACCGTGTCTGAATAACGGTAGCACAGTTGGTTTAGATGTTGAGTGTTTCTGTCTATAATTACCACGCTGTCATACAAATGTGACACCCAGCCTTACGTATTTTCAAACAGTACCATATATCATTACAAGAGAGAGCTGGGAAGGATGTTTTTGACCTTTGAACCGCGCCAGAGGCCGACTGTCGTAATAACACTGTTACTTGCGCGAAGGGTAGAAAAAAATGGGGGCGGGAATCCTGTATCGCCACACCTTACATGTTAATACCTTATTTTTCTGTTTCCGACAAAAGTATTTGATCTATTCAATATCTGTAAATTGCGTTGAATTCGTCTAACTCATGGCTATGTTCCTGTAAGGCGACTTTAAAAAACATTGCGTTTTAGATATTATTTTTAAAACATAACTACATAAAGATAATTTTAATGACATGCAAACTAATTACCTACATTAGTATGGCATTACGATGTAAAACACCGTTTTCCAAATTAAATTCCGTTCATGGGTTGCCGAGTTATATCTGTAGAAAAATTTGCTCATTCTGGTGCTGCCTCGTGGTGGTGGTATTCAGATTTAAAATGGGGAGATTTAGCCTTAAGGTTGCCGTCTGCCCAAGCCGCCAAACGTCGAGCAGACTTTCTGTTGTAACACGTTTATTCGAAAACTGTTCAGCATGTGTTATTAATATATGCTAAAGAATAGAATTCAATGAACGTTACACGGGCGTTTTTGCATTTCTGCTCCTCCATTTAACTGCAAAGTTTGTTATGGTTCCGAAAATGGTGAAAATGTGCGTTTTGGCGGTCCTTTTTAGGTGTGAAAATCTTGCTGCGAAGTATTTTAAACGATACAGGCATGAACAATACACCTGTAACTTTTTAATAGTGCGTCATGAAATGATAGGGTCACCTCAGAATGTCTCATAGAGACGAGTTGTCAGCGAGAAGACTGCATGCTAGTTCAGTGACTTGCGCCTAGAGACTAGAGTGAGGCGCTATGCGTACGTTACATCGTCCTTACCGCTCCAGAACTTATAGGTAGGGACATGAAAAATTCGCGTTCTTTTCTGACATCTGACTAGACTCCAAGTGACTATAGGCTCGTTCGATGTCGTGACTTGCCGCTTACATGGTAGAGAGGCCAATCTCTGTAAAGACGTACACACGTAACTGACAGCATATACAAGTTCGTGGCCAATTGAATCGCTTGTTAAGCTCTGTTTTGTATTGGAAAGTGAAGTTTAGACTGCTGCCAAATGATAACTCGAATTTCGCATGTCTCTACTTATAGGCCTTAAATACGAAACTAATTTTTATTCAAGCAGCCACTTCAAGTGATCGACTCTTAAAAGTGTAAATATCCCCATTAATGATAACTGTTAAAGGATTTTTAAAATATTTTCTTTGACAAAAACTATAGAGAGGGATATACCACAGGAAATGGTGAATGTTATCTACTGCAGTATTTTCATTTCAGAATTATTATTTTCCTTACTCATTTACTACCATTTGACTGGGACAGCAAGAATTCTGGTACCCCGTGTCAAATATTAGTCGCAGATCCAATTAAGGTGCTACGCCCAACATTGTTTCTTAGACTGTTGTGGCAACTTAAGATTTGTTATTTTTAGGGACTAGAAAATTTCGTGAATTCAATGGCCTTCAGGCTGTACTATGTATACTCAAGCCCCGTCCATTCGTTTATTGTTTTATGTTCCACTGAGTAGCAGCTAGTTGACTAACGGTCAGGGCTTGAGTATGCATAGAACAATGGATTCTATCCTGCATGTCATTGAATTCGCGAAATTTTCCTGTCCCTTGTCATTTTCCACTGTATCTAACAATTGCAGATGTGTAGGAACTAGGGACCCACGACTATAATTAGATCCCACGATTTTTGGTGAAAAGAATTCTGCAACAGCTTGTTTCAATGCCTTACGTGCACATCTGCAGTTATGCTTCTTGATTATTGGCAGAACATATAATTGCACACGCGTGGCTCATTTGACTGTGCCAACAGGAACAAGGTTACTGCGACACCACACGTCTGTAATTTGCAGGTAAAACCCCGAGACGCTGAGAATTTGAAACAGCCAATCACTGACCGAGAAGCAGAGCTGCAGATGAGCACATAAAGCATTGAAACAAATTGTTGCAGAATTATTTTCAACAAAAATCGTGGGCTTCAACAATAGTGAAAAAAATTTTGCGCCACTTTGTTTCAGAGACTAATGTGTAAACCTGCAGTTCTGCTTCATGGTCAGTGATTGTATGTTTAATCTCTCGGCGTAGGTTGGTTATAAGCGCTACTCGCAGACGTGTGGAGAAGTGGTCAGCTTGTTCTGATTGGCACAGTCAAATAAGAGACGCCTCTAAACAAAGACACTCTGACAACAACCATGAAGCTGCGCTGCAGATGCGCACGTAAAACAAAGAAACAAAATTGTGCAAAAAAAATAGTTTAGAGAAAATCAGGCGCACAGGCGAATGCTGGAGTGTTCCGAAGCATGCGCTGCTATGCAGGGGCGGTTTTAAGGGCGAGTGGGCTTCCGGGCTGATGCCCCCTCCTCCCCGCCAAAATAGTGTTCAACATGATGTAGCCAAAGTATGTCCAGTCGCTTCAAGGAAACCTCAGTTTTGTTCTGTTATGATCCAAGTACATTTAATGTGGCCTATTTGTATGTACATTATTTTTTATGTTCTGTAACGGTAAACAACCACACTTTTGAGATGACTTTTTTACAATCCATAAAATCACCTAGCTCCCCTCCCCCACTATATGTTTCTAAATCTACCACTACGGCTAAGCAATGGCTACACGTAACATACACGTAACACTGCCCGGCTCAAGATGGCGGGTAGTCAAGAAAAGACGAAATATGGTTCATGTAAAAATTAATATCTGAAGGGATTAAAGAAATCGGGTGTGATGGTTAAGTTTCGATTATGGTTTCATCTAGCGTGTGTTAATTTTTCTGATAATTATAATTTCTGGAGCAAAGACACTCAAATATAATGGTACTGTGCAATGTGTGCAACAAACATATACAATCACGATAAGGATGATGAAAATATTACCATGCAAACCATTCTCAATCAACTCACGTGCTTTGTCAAGTAGGTACGGGAACTGCGGCAAGATAACAAGGATCTTAACGATTCGCTGAATTTTAATGAGGCCCAAATGGATGAAAGAGAGCTGAGCTTCAAAAAATAGCCGATGAAGTTATTTTTCTTCGTAATGAGATTAAGCTGGCTAAACGAGAAAATGAACTCCACAATTTGTTCCAATGCCTTATGTGCACATGTGCAGTTCTGCTTCTCGGTAAATGATTGGCTGTTTTAAATTCTCAGCGTCTCGGGGTTTAACCTGCAAATTACAAACGTGTGGTGTCGCAGTAACCTTGTTCCTGTTGGCACAGTCAAATGAGCCACACCTGTGCAATTATATGTTCTGCCAATAATCAAGAAGCACGTAAGTCAGTGAAACAAACTGTTGCAGAATTCTTTTCACCAAAAAATCGTGGGCTCTCGTTATCCTCACTATTGAGAGCAGGCTGACATATACAACGAGGGGGCAGGGCCACCGTGGTGGTTGTTTGTCAGACCATGGTTGTTCTTCAGACCGTCAGCTGGGGCACCTCCAGGTCAGCTAGGACGCCGTCCCCCTGCTGACCAACTCCTTCCGGGGGCCGGACATCTGGGACACTGCTCGTGACACGTGGAGATCACAGCCGTGCTCACGTGCGATTCCGTCTGAGTGTCGCCTGCGCCAATACACAGTGGTAAGCCGCTTGGAACTGGGTTCCAATATATTTCTATATAAGCTCCCTTATAGTCAGTACCTAAGGGCGCCACCTATCCACGCGTGAGAGGCTCAAAAGCGACGGAGCAGTAAGTTCGAACTTGAAGCGCGCATCAAATGCCGCGTCACCATAACGAGACAAGCGCTGAACTAGGGTGCAAGGTTCGCGCCGAACGGTTTTTACAGTGGAACATTAAGCGGTGACCATGTAATTATATTGGTAGAAAGTCTGCAACTAAGCTCAGTGCAGGTCGCAATCTGAACTTCATATACATCCGGTTAGTACATTTTGAAGTACGGAGGTCTGAAAAGGCCGTGTTTATCCGTGTTGGTGGGCTTAGAAAAAGTGTTTTTAAAGAGCGTGGCGTCTTAACAATGATGTTCCGACCTTGTCCGAAGTATATTTTCTTTTCGTACATTGTCACAATGGACACACTTGGAACTTTTCGTAGAAAAAACTGTTTACGAACATACTGCTACGCATTTGTAGCGTTGGGTAGGCGGCCGCCTTAAACCAAGATTGTACGACGCCAGTCGGAAAGCTGTACTCTGTAATTTCAATGTAAATTAAAGCTCTTTCGAGTCAATATTGTGGCGTCTGACGATTATCCTTCATCCCTGGTCGTAGTATTCAGGAGTCACAGTTGAGTGGTGGAGACAGCAGTAGCCTCCAGTCGGAGCACGCCACCCTTATGTTCAACCCGAGAACCAACTGGAATAGAGAACCATTTTAAGGGGTGGAACAAGGCGCATTAGTACACGTGCTCAAAGTATACCGTCAGATCTGTTGTTGCTTGCCTCGGAACATTACCACGCTTCGCCACTTATTCTGAATTTTAAAAAAATACTTATTTCGCGAATACTTGACATAGCATTTACCCAATTATCGCCCCAGTGAACCGCTACCAAAATCACTTGCGTGAAGTCAAGTGGGGTTACTGATGTAAAAAAAAAAAAAGGTCGGTGCTGGAAATTTTAATGACTTGGCTGAAGGGCTCGTTATCTCTCTCGCCAGTTGCGATGGTAGACTGGAAGTTGGGAGCTTTCTCACGGGCAGTTAATGCCCCATCGTATCCGAGGCAGAAATCTCCCTGCGAAGTAACTCTAACAAGAGACGTGTCAGTAATTGCATGTACTTGGAGAACCAAGTTTCTCTTGGAAGCTCGAGAGTTGATTTTTCCTCAGTGGCTCGGCCATCTAGTTTCTGCCGGATCAAACGTGAATCTTCTTTTACAAATATTACCTTTGAAGAATTTGTGCAACATCAGTGTGTGACTGGATGCAGGTTTTTGGATTAACTTCATTGCGATGCAGGGAGCCGATTAAACATCTCTTTTTATGGGTGTAACATAAAATATGCACCTGCGTTGCGTCTTGTGCTGTAATGGAATTAAAGACTCACACACGTCCAACAGATGACCCATTTTAATTGCATTGCACTTGCACTGCGCTTCGACGCTGCAAATAGCGAGTAGTGATATTAAATCGTGACCCAGGTGTCCGCAACAAAAAACTGAAGAGAATAGGAAAATATAAGAGCAGGGTATGCTTTAGTCAACAAGAAACACACATAAAATAAAATGCCATAAATAAAGTCGGGTCAGATAAACACAAAACCAGCAAGAAAGTAAAAATAAAAATAATCAGACAACACAGCATGCAACACAGGTTTGATGGGCTGCTTTGGCGAAAGAGCAAACAGATAAAATGTATGAACCACAAAAATTATGTTTTGTTTCCTCTCACCATTGTGTCGTATCTTTTTGGATGAAATATTTTACATGTCTACCTTAGTGGCGTCTTTTCTTCTTTCTCATTTTCTCATTTAGCGGTCCTTGTTTCATTTGACCTGATTCCATTTATGGAGTTTTATGTTGTTTATCTATTCTGTTGACTGAATAATACACTGATTTCATGTTTTCCCATTCTTATTAGTTTTCTTTGGCAGACATCTGCTTCGTGGATTATATATTTGGATACTGCATCCAGTTGTTTAACAAATGTTTGCACAACAATCGACATCCAAACCATGCATGTGTTTGTGGACATGCGTCATTTTTTTATAATAACATGTATTGTGTGACGCTCATGCAAACATTTATGTAAACATCTGTGCAAAAAAATTTCCTAAACAGTATAGGATGAGGTTAGAGGGTTTTGCGGCCCTTCATCAACGAGGACTTACGAGCCGGTGAGGGTGAAGTGAAGTGAAGGGACAGCATAACATCCATGCCCGAGCCGGGATACGAACCCAAAACTTATAGCGCTGTGGACCGGTACATAACCAACACTACAGAGGCCGGCATCAGCATAGGGAGTTTCTAACACACACACACACAGGAAACTTGCCATTCTGCAGTTTGTAAAGAGAGAAAAAGTTCAACATTGTTAAAATACTAGGCCGGTAACATCTGTAAGTTACCTTATATTTATAATAACGCTATCATTGATATATGAGAGACAATGTTACCACACCTACTTTCCTAACACTCCAATATATCGAAATGGTAAATTTACAAAAATATTTACAGTGAACATGGCGGTTGTACTAATGAAATATAAATTTGTTTGAAAGACTCTTGCAATGGGAGAAAATTATTTTATGTACAGTCTTGAACATAAACCGTGGCTGCACTAGGTCGATTTATAAAACCAAGCAGGACGAAACATAAAGGTCTCGTCGACAGCGAGGTCACTACAGACAGTGACACACACCTTGGTACAATGACAGGAGCTGTGAAAGGAGACGGCCATGGCCTGTATTAAGGATACCATCCCAGCATTCGCCTGGAGAGATTTCAGGGACCCATAGAAAACCAAAATCAGGATGGCCAGAGCCTGGGATCGATCCCAGGTCCTCCTAAATGCGAGTCCAACGTTTTATCGTTGTGCCACATCGCTCAGTACGAAACATAAAGAAGGGAAACTTGCCAAGAACAGCAGAAGCCAGATCATATAAAATGAAAGTATACGTATTTAATTCCATAAGAAATTATTTTCCGTGTCCGAATACTCTTTTTAGCTTAATTATAAATAATTATTTTCTAGGTAACAAAAATTTAGATACGTTTATAGACGGCTTGTTCTACGTGGATGTCATTCACTTGTTTTTCATTAATTCATTGAGAGACGACACTGAGCCAGTATATAGAAATATATCGTTATATTTACGGTTACTTTATAATGTTTTAGGTTTAATATTTGCATTTTTTTATTTAATGCACTTTGATGCTCCTTACAAAACTCTGTACGTTTCACATCTATGTAAGGCGTTTGCTCTCTCATTCTACTTATTTATCCGCAATATTAATTATTTTTTCAATAGTTAACAAACTCACTCATCTACCTTTATATCCTGCTATCGTTTTTTTATTTCGACATGATAGCACTTTACGTTTCAAATGAGATATTTCTAGTGAAGTTTTAAAAACGGCGTAGAATCAAAAGTATATTATTAAATACTGACGTTTAAATTTATATGTTCTATGCATTACTTTAAATGTTATAAAAGTGTAATTTGCCAGATGTGCTTCTGGCTGTGAAATGCCTCAGTTTGAATTTTCATGAACCTCTCTGACCAAAGATGAGTTTAATAAACATTGAACAAATCGCTAACTTAACTCCGTTATAAAAGTTTTAAAATAGCCAACTGATTCACAATTCTCAGGGTCACGAAATATTTGCGATAAGAATTTTGTCCCAGTTCGTTTTAGAGTCGTACGTGCACATCTGCAGTTTTGCTACGTAGTCAGTGTTTTTAGGTTATACCAGGTAATGACAGACACGTGGTGTTGCAATGGCCTTATTGTGATAGTTACATTCAAATTAGATATGTCACTTCACGAAGACACTCTACCAATAACCATGAAGCATGTCTGCAGATGTGCACGTAAGGCACTTAAACAAACAGTGAAAAAATTATTTTCGCGAAACGTTCGTGGACATAAAAATTTATTCCAGAAAAATTTCCTTCTCTCTATCATTTATCTGTTTTTTATTTCATCCAATAACCAGTTTCCTGATATTTCTTATAGTCTAGTACGTAAAAAAATATTTCTGTGTATTACGCATTGACGTAACCAAATAATCTTCCAGAAATTGTCTCTCTTTGAGTACGGTACGAATTTGAAATTTGATGTAGTTAATGAAATTTGCTGGGTTACTGCAGACGAGCGAAGTTTGTGGAAACGAAATAAGTGGAAGAAATATAGACTGATGGAAGCTTATTACATTGCGAGATATCTCTCTCGAGATGGATTTTCGCATTATATCGTCTCGGTGGAACTATTTTCAGTGCGGAACTCAAAGAGCCCGGAGGGAAGAAGAAATACTTGTTTCTGGGTCATATATTCTTGTACCACAGAGCGGCATTTTTCGATCCTTAAAGCGTCACAATAAAAAAAATTCATACGTTTACAAGAAACAGCTTGTAAACTAATGTCAAATCATTTATCAGTCTGGGTACTACAATAATAATGTCACAGGTCAATAAAGTGGTCTAAATTTACAAAAATACCTGAGGAGACTAGAGAGATACATTTAATGAACATATAGTTCTATGTGAAACAAAATATTCATCGAGTAACTGTCACGTTTTACAAAATATTTGTACTTTTCCAAAACATTTTATGAACTGTTTGCCAAAGTATATTTTGTGTCACTTGAAACAATTTGTGTGAAATACACAATAACCTTCTTGTAGATTACAAACATAATTTATTAATATACAAAAACATTTAATGTACAGATATATTTCTATATTTCCAAGCATTTCCTGTACAGTTTACAAATTTTTTACAAACTTACATTTTTTTTTTGTGAAACTTGTTTCCTAAAGAATAACTATACAAGTACGAATTATTTTTAATTTTTATGTGCACGTCGACGTTCTCATGTCGTAACACGACTAAGAGAATATGTTTGAAGTATGTCATACTTGCAATGCATACTTATCCTTGCGTTTCTTTTTCTCACACACTAAATTATATTCAATATAATTTCCACAGATGCAACAGGTTTCGATGTTTTTCACAGGCGAATTTCTGGTTTTGTCGGTGTTGACAGATAAAAAAAGGGAGAAATCATTAGATTAGGGTAAAAGATTGAATGTGTAGTCTAAGTGAATTGCTGTATTCCATCAATAATCAATTTACTATCAAACCTGTGGTTTTAAAAACTACAATTTATTTCTCTAACTAAACTGTTACATCAACAATGTAATTTTCAATGAGCATACGCTTATAATTAAAGTCCGCTCTTGTTTAAATAAATAATGCACTGACGATATGTTACATTTATTTTTTCAGTACTTAGAAATAGGAATTATTTTTCTTCTTTTGTACTGAATAGTTGAGAGTTAGTGCTGTTCATCTTCGATTTGTCGTTCACTACGAAGTTACGTTGCTACAATATTCTCATTTTACTGTAAGCAGTTTATCGTTAAGAAAACAATTTACAGCATGAACATACCTCACCAGCGAACACAATTAAAAGGCCGTACTAGCTACTATTTCGCTGTGGCCCAGTTGTATGAACGTCAGCATATAAAGTTTGTGGTTTCGATTCCCGTCAGAAAATATTCATATTTTAATTTAGGAGCATGCTTTTTTGGCTTAGGACATAATGAATATAAAAGCAATACGAAATTAAATGTTAAACTTTGAAATTTTTGTACATTTGTTGAAATATATATATATATATATATATATATATATATATATATATATATATATATATATATATATATATATATA
>PNEQ01005393.1:7805-19293 GCA_003012365.1 Medauroidea extradentata
CCCCCCCCCCCCCCCATGTACCTATGATGGTACAAGCTGTTCATGGTAAAGTATAAAAACTACGCAGAATATCTCTCAACACCAAATATTAATATTTCATACAATTTACTCTTTTTGTGGTCAGACTTCGCCCTTAGAAATGCAGTATAATATAGACGAAAGGATGGCTTGCCTATGCTGCACATTATGAACAGTTTAGCGGTGGAAGTAGACGATTACTAAACCAAGAGGTGGTCACGTGGAGTATACAACCCAGTCAGCAGCTGTGACTATTTGCCAGTAAGTTTTCGGCTGCTGCCGACGTGACGAATGACGTCTGTGAAGAAAACATGACTTGAGGTGCGCCGCAACGGTCTCCTACTACCTCCACAGACGTATTTATTGATCACGCAGCTATGTTTGTATTGCTGATATAAGAGGTGAGATGAGGTTCTTTAACAAGGAGCTGACGAGAGTGAAGTGATGTGAAGAGAGAACACACCTGTGCGTTAGCTGGGATTCGAACCAAAGATCTCTGGCACCGTCGACCGGTGCCTAGCCGACACTAAAATAAGAATAGGCTGAAACTAAAAATCAAAATTAAAGATATTCGTTATTGGCCATTTTTTAAATTTCAAAAGAATAGGCTGAAACTAAAAATCAAAATTAAAGATATTCGTTATTGGCCATTTTTTAAATTTCAAATCAATGTTTTTTATACAAAAAATTTTAATGACGTTTTTATACACGTCTTGGCGTAACCCGTGACACTGTTCTTCAGCATGAATTATTTCATTTCGGTAAGTCAGTTGGTTTTCCTTTCTGGTATAAAACCGTTGTATACAAATTTGACCTTTATTATGTCACTATACCAAAACTACGAAAGCTTAAGTTCGTCAGTGTAAAAATAGTCACAATATTAAGTCTACCGGGGTGAAGCTTACCCCCTCCCCCCCCCCCAATCGTGTTCAACATTTTGAAGGCAAAATATGTCCATTCGCCTCAAGAAAACTGGAGATTTGTTCTTTTGTACTATGATTATGATCCAAGTACATTTAATGTGTCCTACTTGTATGTTATTTTTAATGTTCTGTAACAGTAAACAACCACACTTTTGCGATGGCTGGTATTTTTTACGGTCTACAACATCCCACAAGCCCCCTCCCATCCCCCTATTTTTTTTTCTAAATCCACCAGAAAGGAAAGGAGTGTGTGAAGTGGGAGTGTTACCGAACAGCACGTCTGTACTTCCTCACCGCTTCATTCTTTCTCGTTTGCTCTCCCGCTCTCCTCCAGTCGAGTGTACCTGTCGGTGGTACACGTCACTCGATTCCGAAAAAGGAATAATCCACCCAGCCACGCTGTCGTATCCTCCCGAAGAGGAGGGGGAGGACAGAGTCTAAACATTTCACGTCTTTCCCGCCAGGCCAGATAAATGAACTACACAGGCAGCTATGACTGTAATCTCAACAAATCGTTACTTACGTTTTCCCTCCTTTAAAATATGCTTATTGTGTTTGCCTTAGCATCATATTTCGAGAACTAGTTTACCAACTAGAGAACTTTGTTCCATATCGTTGGTTAAACTGTTTAGATTAGCCGTCGAATTTTAATAACTTTGAACATTAACGTGCATTTATGTATGTATGTACGTAAAATTCATTAGTAAAGCTGTTTTTAGAAATGGATATATATATATATATATATATATATATATATATATATATATATATATATATATATACATATATACACACACACACACACACACTTCTGAATAAATTACATTTAATTGGTGTTTGTACTTGATGTCTGTCACAAAATAAGTAGCCTACATTCAAGCTCAATTTAGCCGTCATTCCCCGTCAGTGAATTAGGGATCAATATTCCTTAAATTCCAACAAGACTTACGAAATATATATTTGTAGGCAGTAAACTTACTTGCACTTAACGTTGAAATTACTGTAAGTTTTTATACAAATTATTCGCTTCAATACTAACGCCTTAATTATACATTTGTATTTCAGCTGTCACTTCTTTAGTGTAGTGCAAAGTAAAGCTATAATTAAAAGTTTTTTTTCCACTTATTGCTGGGGCCGCGGTGGTCGAGGGGTCAGACCATTCGCCTCCCACCAATGCGATCCGGGTTCAATTCTCGGCGGAGTCGGTCCCCGGATTTTCGCATGTGGAAATCGTGCCGGACGATGCCATTGGTCGGGGGGTTTTCTCGGGGATCTCCCGTTTCCACCACCCTTTCATTCCGGAGCCGCTCCATACTCACCTCATGTCACCACTCACCAGCGCTGAAGTCCTCGCTTTTTAGCGCTGACTAAAATCTCTCTCTCTCTCTTTCACTCACTCCACATATTGCTTCTAGCACTCTGATAAGTCAAAAAATAACTAGACTAATACAAAATACACTTTAAATAACTAACGAATGGCGAGGATACCCGGCATCATACCACAGGTTTGACAAAACCTCTGAACAAGCCAGAAGGCCTCCGCGGAACGCAGAGAGATGACATTAATCGAGGGCCTACGACGGATAATAGCCATAAGGCGATGAGCAGGGTATCCCTGGAAAATCAGTTTTACACATAACCGAGAAATTGGGACCGACCCCGCCAGGAATCAAACCCCCGATGTTTACCAGCGTAGAGGGAGGCGAGTGGCCTGACCACTATTCCGCCACGGGCCCCATAGGTAGCCCAAGCCTTACGTTAAGTCTTCATATTGTTTTACCGTTTTTTTTGCGATGTATCCTTCTGTCACAACTTGATGAAAACCCCCTTTTATTATACATCTATAGAGATCACATACTTCCTGGATTTCTGCTACCCCCGCCCCATTTTTTTTATCCCTGTTGCTTTATTCATGTTTCTGCAAGATACCTACGCTACCAATATAGGCAAGGGCGCCCATAAAGGGAGGTGCAGGGTGGGGCTTAACTTAACATTCTAAACCAAGGCATTTGCTCCCCCCCAGCCCCCAGGGGCGTTATTTAGGGGGGTAGGGGGGCAAATGCCCCATCTAGATTTAGAATTTTATGTGTATAAATATATTTTTTTTTTATAAAATAACGCTAACTTAAGCACATAGAACTGAAGTTTTATTATTAAAGTTTCTAATTTATACATGTTTAATTAATAAAAAAGATGCAACAAGGTCACTGCCACCGAAAAAAAAATCTTGCCCCTCCCGCACAAGAAAAACTTGAAATGACACCCCTGCTGCCCACACGTTTGGTGTTGGTAGACTACTCTGATTTTCAGTTGACACGGTAGCGGTCCAGCTTATTCCCACCTTTCTTGTCTGATAGTAAATACGACAGAATTAGCACGAAGCGTGCCCTAGTTCAAGAGAAAACAAGTTTCGTTGTAACACAGCTGTGATAAACGGCTTGCAAGCTTCTTCTCTAACTGACGTTAGGTTAGGCTCTCTCCTCCAGCGTACTGTAGCGAGCGAAACAAAGCAACAAAGCCAACCCGCTGCCTGCCTGACTGGTCGTGGTGGCTGCGTGTCGCCTCGCCGCAGTGTTGCCAACTTTCAGGGCGTGTGTTGTGTTATGACGCTCGTCGGCGTGCTGCAGCGGTCGTGTTTACCGTCGCGCGTCTGTCGTTAACGTCCAACGGCAAGTGTGCGTGTGTTAGAATATAGTCGTTCCTGCACGGCCCGCAATGTCGAAACAGCAGTTCCCGTCCAAAGAAACGGACCTTTCGTATTTTACACCTTACAGGACAACTCCGTGGCAGTCGAAGAGTGGCTTCTTTGGAAGGGACGGTCAAGGCTGGGGTAAGCTGTGATTTCTCTCGATGTTTACATAAAACAGTTTGCGATTTACATTTATTACAATGTTTTTGTGCCCCTTCAGGCTTATTAGGCCCTAGTGTCAGCTGGACGGCATTGAAGTCCTGCTACTGTAATTTGTTTTGACGACTTGTTGAACTCATTCCAAGACCAACTGTTTATTTTATTCATTTTGGTTTGTGTACAACATTCCCTCAAGTTATTTCCATAATTTTAATTAACAAGTTCTGAATTTAGTTTAATCTTCATATTCATTCGACATTCACATAATTGCATACCACGCATGACGCATTGAACTTTGTTCTTACGGGAATGTTATTTCTAAAAAGAAATAACGAAAATTGCGTTTGACGTGCCTTGCAGTAATTCTTACTTGAAACCGTCGAAGTAGTATAATTACTGTGACAGTTTACGTAACTCTTGGAGGCCAGTGACTGTGGGAATGTGTGTTAATTAATAATTAACTCTGTATTAATAGATTCTGTTGATCATTGATTGCAAGTATTGTACCTACGTAAATGATTTAATTGACAGCATAATTACGAACCGTGTATTTTGGAAAACTACGCTCACCTGCTCTTTCATGGAAGTGAACCACGCCCTTTAACGAGTGTGTAACGGCACTGGCGGCAGTCACGACAAAATAAAATTATGCTACCAGAAGCGACACTGCGAATCTTTTTCTTTGTTATATTCCCAGATATCTGGGGTTTACAGGGATATTAAAAAAAAGCCACGTGGATTCCAGTAATTGGTGTATAAAGCAACTTGTAGGCCTAGTGTTTGAGGAACTGTAATTAGTTCGTATTTTAATTAAATATTTGAAAAAATGTTAAACGTGACGATTCGTGGCAACTAATTCTATTAGAAAAGCGGCTTTTGTAACCGTTGTACCAGCTCTCGGCGAGAGTGTTGGCATGTAAACAAACTCGTGTGGAATGTGAGTCATTGGTTGCAAATGCTTACATTCCAGAGGCGTCATTTAGGGGAGGGGCAGAGGGGGGGGGGGCAAATGCCCCCCCCCCCCCGATTTAGAATCTTATATGTATAAAATATATATTATTTTAATATTTTGTTATTAAAATAATGCTAACTTAAGCACATAGGAGAACTGAAGTTTTTATTATTAAAGTTTCTAATTTATACATGCTTAATTAATAAAATAGATGCAACAAGGCCACTGTCGCCGAAAAAAATCTTGCCCTCCCCCCCCCCCTCCCAAGAAAAACCTGAATTGACGGTGCTGTTATATTGCAAGAAGTATTTTGTTTGCGTTTCGATTACGTACTTAGAAGTGGAAAATGCGACGTTACTTATGCGTCAGTTTCCTCACAGAATATTAAATCGCTCCTACTGTTAAATTTGTACCCAAACATCCATAAACTCGGACACCACTGACAATCCAAAATGAAAACGAGTAAGATTACGTCATGTCGCTTCTGTTAACTTGCTACCGATTCATTCTGTGCTCGTCGCTTTTTGATGCTGTTTTTTTTGTGTGGTCACAACTAGCTTGCTTCACGAGATCATAGTGTAGGGGCCTACTGGAATATGCTTCAAGTACGCCTTAGTTGATAAGCTGTAGGATTTTGTCGTGGGTTAAGGCTATCACAACGCAACATGTTCATGAGCTCGCAATGGGTTGGCCGGTGGTAATTATTTCCTGAGATTAGATTCGTATTTTTAAACTGATTGCTTCCCATGACCAAGAGTGGTTACGACGTTATGAATTGGTATTATATTTACACGGTTGAGGGGCGAGACAATATGGTAATGTTGTTTGCAACCTTTGCTGCATTTTTCTGGGTATACTTGAGTAGAGTTGGGGGTGAGGAACCTCAATATTTCAGCGACTTGAAACAATTCCTGATACGCACAGGAAATAAGGTATTATTGTGGGTATTTCTGTAACACGACAACATTCTTAGCAATGGCGCGTGTCAAAATAAACAGTTTCGTTTAAAACAATCGTGGTGTCGGTTTGGTCGGAACATTACTCGTGCAAACGTGTAGGGTCAGTTATTGTGTGACAAAGTACGCATTGCGTAAATTCTTCGATAGGCTTTTTGTAAACACACGTAAGTGGAAGACCCGTAAATAGAAGCTAAAATATTAATCTTGATCTAAAGCAACCTGTCGTTAAGGTGGGACATCAGTCGCCATATTGGATTATTTAATTAGTTGACTTTTATTAAATTCTATGAAGAAAAGTGTGAATTTTGATATTATAGCGTGAATTTTATGTAGTTTTTGCTACACTACAAACTTCGCAATTGAACTTTTGACGTAAGTTTAAGCCGCAGTCAGTTAAACAAATTGTTTTATTTTCTTAATTTTGGGTGACTGATTGCGGCCTAGATATACGTTAAAAGTTCAACTGCGGTGCTTGTACTGTAGCACAAGATAAATAGAATTCATGCTAAAATCTCACATCTTACACTTTTCTTCTTAAAATATGAAAAAAAAAAAAGCGAAAAATAAAATAATCCAACATGGCCACTGATGTCCCACCTTAAGGGTACTCCCTAGATAGTCTGTGTTTGTGTGTGTGAGGCAGGAGCGGTAAGAGTGCCACTAATGTTATACATATAGCCTCCGCGCAAGCCCCTCAATGGCGTGCAGTGCTGTACTATTATCATCTTTCCTATGGGACTTCAAGCGATGACAACATTATTGTATTTATGGGCAGCGCAGTTCAAAGCCTAACGCTTGTTTCTATATTTGTGTTTTCGAATCCGGTTGCTATTTGTTTAGATACGGTAGTCTGGAAAACCCATTTTTTGCCATTTTGAGGTGCCCGATAACGTTGTTTCTAATTAACGTGCTGATTTTTTAAATCTATAGTGACATAGTTTGAAGTGCGTGTTGTTTTCGTAGATATGTACACATTTTTGCGTTAAATAGTTTCGTCGAAAAAAGAATAGCTATACCTCGCTGCAACGCGTTTGAAGCGCAAGTAGGGAGGCCCTAAGGGCATTCAACCGGTGAATAACTGTAATTTTATATGTGTATGAAATAGGTATGTAGACAATACTTGGGGCAGGCCTCCATTCTCCTTTTACAAAAAAATATAAGCTCACCTGGTTTTCCCGGTATTTCAAAGTCAAAATTGGAATGTTTTTCGTTCTTGAAAGCCGTAAAAATCAGTGTACGTTGTAACTAGATATCACAAACTTTTTTTGACTGACGTATATAAAAATTAATTACAAACCATTTTTGTATTTTAAGGAGCATTTGTTGAAATTTGGAATTTTTTGTTATTTTAAGCAATTTTTTTGATACAAAATTATTTTGTAATGGGTTTTATGTATGTCAAGCAGTAGCCCGTGACATGTAGCATTAGTGAGATTTTATTTTTTGTTTCATTATGTTCATTGCTTTTTGCGACTTATTAGGACGAAAAATGTGCAAATTTTGACTTTCAAACGTCATTATGGGAAAACTAGCCGAGTTGATTTTTTTTTTGTGAGAGGAGAATGTTGGCCTACTCAGAAGTACCGCCTACAAAACTATTTCATACAAGTAAATGTGACTATTCTCCCCTCGCCCTTTGTTACTACTGCCGCTTTACTGCAGGTATAGCGAAGCTTTTGTTGATATTCACAGTTGCAAGACTCATATTTATTACGATACGAAATTAAAAGATGTGTTGTCTGTGCTTAAGTCATTGAGTGATGCTTTTTTACCTGCTAGAGGCGATCGATATAACGGGATGCTATATGGACAACACCGGTATTCGCGTCGTCATATCGTCGTGCGGCGAGCACTAAATTAGCGCGCAGTGTTTTGTCGTAGTAGTCTTACTTTTGTGCTATGGGAGTTCAAGCGCAACTTTCACAAATGTCGTGTAAAGAAAGTACGGCCACGGAGCATAACTTTGAACGTTATTCTCGCCGAAGACATTCGAAGTTGGCAAGAATACGTTATCAGAACACGAAATCGAATGTTCTGATTTCAATCGGTAGTTGCGTATTATATAATTTTTGTTAACTATTACAATTACATATGAAAATATTGATGATTTTAAAATATGTTATTGAATGTTAATTATGTGCATTTCATAATTTCGGTGTTTTTTTTTTAAATTAAACATTTATTTTTCTATGTTCAGATTGTCACTGTGAATGTCCTCAACTTCGGCAAGGATCTGTTACGAGGGCCTGAGTACGGCGTTAAAGCCAATGGATTCACTTTAGTTATTATTCAAGGTAGAGCAGTATAAAAAGAAAAAGTTTTATTAGTTTTGAGACGCACTTAAGACAAGACGTGCCTATTTTTTAACCACACAATTGAAGTTTAAAGTGTGTTTGATACAAGCCGGACAGTTTCGCGTGGCAAGTAACACACGTGACAACTCCACAATGTGGTTCATTAGCTAGCCTAAACGAGGAGTGTAAGCCCTCGATGGTGAAAAAGAGACGCTAGCTTTTTTTACGTTCGAGGCACAGATACAGGGGAAGCGAATATAACACGTCCGTCAAACACCTCATCGCCTCTAGGCGCGAACGTCTAAACTAGCGTGCAGTGTTTACGTAGAAAAAGTTTTTTTAACGGGACTTCATGTGATGACCCTGTATTTTATTTATGAAAAATATGTGATATAGTCCAAGGTTGATTTTTATGATTTGGTTTCCCCATTACGGTTGATATTTTCTCAGCTACAGCAACGTGAAAAAGTGAAAGAACTGCGCAATGGGAGTGCACAGAGAAAATGAATCCAGTCAACTTGAAAAAGCCATTTTTAGCTCTTTTGAGGAGCTTGGAAATAATATTTTTAATTAGTGAACGGCATTTTTTAAATCATAGGGATACAGTCTTCTTTTCGTAGATAAATTCATTGGAAACATTCTAATAGTTACACAAGAAAAAATACTTTCCGTACCACGCTACAGGACGTCTCGAGTGCCGGGTCCACTAGTCGATATGGGTGAAGTGACATGTAGGGACGACACACGAACCCAGAACCTCTCGTGCCGTAGACCAGCGCCTAACAGACTACGCCACGGAGGCCAGCGTGTAAGCATTCAAAATTAGATACACAAGAATTAAACTTTTTTAAAGCACTCAACGTTAATTTTTTTAAATGCAATTTTTGTGGTATCTGTATTGCCTGGAACCGTCGTCGCAGTTTGGAATAACTACGCAATATAAAATTAACTGAAAGTAGCGTGTGTGTGTGTGTGTGTGTAGGTATGCATGTATGTATGTATGTATATGTATGTATATGTATGTATGTTTATAACATGCTACTTTCAGTTCCTTTTATATAGTCTGAAAGGTTGTTCACGATAAAGTAAGCATTTGTATAAACCCGCTGACTGTTTTATTTCTAGCCGTCTGCTATCTTTGTGCTGTATTTCTATATAAACTTTGTCAGACAACTATTGAACACACTACTAATGCTTGTCTGGAAGGTCGTAAAAAGTTGCCCTTAGCTGTGAACACGTCATCTCTGGTCAACTGGTTATACGTGGGAAACTTGGGACTCTTGGGAACGTTTGTTTGCAGCTCTTTAATAGTAACGAATACGTGTGTACATGTTGCATAGCCAAGACAAAATTTCAGTTGACTGTAATGCATATTAATTACTTAAGTCCGCAGTAAATAATTCTTGCGGGTGGTCCCAAGTTGCACCCACTGTAGACGTGTAGCCAGTCGATGGTACGAACTGTAACTCTACATATCTAAGTAAACAACAGTTTTGTAAACACGTATACTTAATCTGCTACTTTTTATGAGATGAGGCTAAAGTATTCAGTAGGATGAGTACGCAATTAAAATTAATTTTCTGCCGTAAGTTTCGTACTACAAGGTTTACCTAAATTTGATGACCAACATGGCACATGTATTACCGTGCTATTAAAAATGGTTACACCAGCGTTGTGTTTGTTAATTTTTTATTAGTAACTGTCGGGAATAAATGTTACTTCCCTGCTGTTATTTACTAAAATAGGCTTAGTTAAGTAGCAGAAGGCGAGAAATACCCTTTGTCTATTCGATGCCTAAAACATTTTATACAGAATTTGTGTGGTAGATTAGACTAAAATTGTATTAAATTAAGATGGCAGGTACGGATACCTCTAGCTGCGCATTAGAGGCTCAGAAGTTATTGGCTGTAAGGGAGAAACTTGAAACGTCCGTCGAATGCCGTATAGCCAGAACGAGCCTAGCGCTGAATTAGCATGCAAGTTTTTCGCCGACCCAGTTTTTCTTTGAGCCTCACAGCGGTGATAATATAATTTTATTAGTGGACATTGTGTAGCAGAGCATAGTACACGTATCAGAGTTACACATGGGCTACTTCCATTTTGAAGTACGGCGGTCTAAAGAGGCCGTGTTTAGATGTGTTGGAAGTGTAAGGGGCCACGTTGTCCCGAATGATCAAGCCATTCGCCTCCCACCAAGGCGATCCGGGTTCGTTTACCGGCGGCGTTGGTCTCCGGATTTTCGCTAGTGGGAATTGTGCCAGGCGATGCTGCTAGTCGGCGGGTTTTCTCAGGAATCTCCCGTTTCCCCTGCCCTGTCATTCCGGCACCGTTCCGTACTCACCTCATGCCACCCCTCACCAGCGCTAAAAAGACCTCGATGTCAATAGCTGACCAAAAATATCTCACTTCAGCTATGCTAAAGGGCTTAGAAACGGTGTTTTTGATGAGCATGGTATCTTTAACAGTGATATTCCGCGCTTGTCCGAATTGTGTTTTCTTTTCGTACATTGACACAACGGGCACATGTGGAATATAGTTTCATAAAACTGAAGTACCAACAAACACCCTGAAATGTATTTAAAGTGCATGGTAGGCGGTGCCTAAGTTGATAATTACACGAAATTTGAATTAGACTAGTATGTTCAGAGTTCCTGGGAATTACTTAAGACTTCCTTAAATAAAAACGTTTATTTCTGACAGTTTTTTTGTAAATCAGATTGTAGTTAATCGGCATGGACCAGGAATGTTATTCATACGTTTCGTGTACATATTTGTTTTGGCGTTATCGCGGAATGTTGATGTTAACAGCATTCGATGGCAAAGCACAATCAAGCGGCTGCATCCCGGTCCCAATAACGAAGCTCAAGTGTCGAGTGTCTTACTCTGCTAGGCGTACAGTTATTTCGTTATCGTCACACTAATCAGACGGTAGCGGGTACCAATCCGACTCTGCTTACGGGACACGGTGGCCGCCTACCTACCGAGGCCGTCCAGAGGTATGCAGAGCTCCAGCCGATACTCAGGTCCTCTATTAGGATATTTTAACCTTTGTTTCTCTCGCGGAAAATGCGTTCATTTTTTATTTATGAATATATTGGTGCAGAATCTTCAAAACATTTCAGCGGGCATGAAATAGGGTTAGCACATAATGTCTCGTGGAGGCGAACTATCGGCGAGAAGGCTTGCACCTAGAGGCCACGATAAGATGTGATGCACGTGAAGTGTTGTTCTTACTGCTTACACACTGCAAAAACCAAAAATAGTCCAACTAGGCGGCCACCTTAAAACCCCTCTGTGAATGTTATCACCCTGTCGTAGTTTAACGAGAGAGAAATAAAGAGATTGAGAGAGATCAAGAGATAAGAGCTCGAGAGAGATTGAGGGGAAGATCATGGGCAGAGATCGATGAGGAGAGATTAAACGATGGGTGGCGATTGATCAATGGGTGGCGATTGATCAATGGGTGGCGATTGATCGATGGGTGGCGATTGATC
>PNEQ01005394.1:0-19194 GCA_003012365.1 Medauroidea extradentata
CATTCACAATAGTCTTAGCTCAGATTACATCGTGAGATCACAATGGTATTCCACTAGGTTTACGTTATTATTAACTATTAAATCTCTATATCATAATTGAAGTTTTCTATTCTTAGGTAACAATACTGCTACTGTCGTACTCACTTTCTATTACAACAAAGTATGTTCCATTCACAATAGTCTTAGCTCAGATTACATCGTGAGATCACAATGGTATTCCACCAGGTTTACGTTATTATTAACTATTAAATCTCTATATCATAATTGAAGTTTTCTATTCTTAGGTAACAATACTGCTACTGTCGTACTCACTTTCTATTACAACTTTTCTTTTAATTCAACGATAACCACATCTCAATCTCTGTACCCTCTGTCGTTCTCATTGTGGCTTTAACCCTACCACTATTTTGGAATTTGTCTAAAATATTTTCATCTGAAGTGTCTCTAACTGACCCACTCACTGCAGGGTCTGTTCCAGCGGGCCTTTCCGCTGACATCTTCGTAAACTATAGCATTTCCAACAAAGGCACATTACAAATATGACGGTTAACATAACAATTACCACTGTTACTCCTATTTCAAGGTTCAAAGCTGTCTCAGCACTCATTGTGTCCACTCTGGGCATCGTTCCAAGTCCAATCAAAAAAGGATTTCTAAAAATTATTACCAACAATACAATAATGACTAATCCTAAAGATATGCTTTGAAAATGTCTGATATAAAAGTTCTCAAATCCAATTGGAGTGTCCAACGTCCCTCTTACATGGTTTAGATGTGGGATGGTTGAAGGTCAATTTTCCTCTAAACAGTTTTGAAAAGTAGGAAATACAGCGTGTTTTGAAGAAAGATGCGCTGGAAAATGATGTTTCTTAAATTTAGACCATGAGGCTGGAATAATGTGAATGATTTCAAACTGGGTTTCTGTATGGCAATCACAAGGGTAGGTTTCACCTATACTTAAGTATCCATTAATGTACAACCTACAATCACATGGCACCGAGACATTCACTGCTCCCGGTTGATCGTTACCTGACAAAATCCTCGTCTCATTTCTACTCAAAGTACAATTTAACTCTAGTTTACCCTTAGCATTGGTGAGAAAATAAGGTTCTGGACCCGCCTGTGATATCACTAGATGAGAACCTTTCTGACATGTAAAAGAACACACTTCCCCCAATTGTTCTGCAGCTGCTCCTTTAAATGCAGATTTGGGCATAAGGCCCCTACAATAGCATTTCTTGATATTCTTGGAACAAAACAAAGATTATCCTCAAACGGTCTGCAATTTTGCAATTGTCTCCCTCGTATGGTCCTGATATCATTACCACTAACTGCCAAAAACGTGGGTTCATAATGTAAGGTACAAATAGACTGTTTCCAGTTAAAAGGTATAGCTACAAAATCATATAATTTCCAATCAGATTCTTTTTGAACTATAGGGATCTTGACTTTAATAAACAAGTTTTCTTCAAAAATTTAGCAAGAACATATTTTTAAATGGTAATAAGTCTGAACTTCTATTGCAGGAATAGCTAAACGGTAACCATCATGCTCAATTATACTTGCTAAGTGTTCTAATTTTGATTTCAAATTATCTGGTGTAACCAAAACAGCTGGGATTTTCCTAGACCGGCATTGGTCCAATATCTAAGCCATAAGGGCAGCAGTTAATAATTGTGTTTGATGTACCTGCGAGAGATCATGAATGAAACCTGAATGGCTATCTTCTATTGTATCCCTAAATTGATTTAAGAAACTGGTTACATTATTAAATTTTGTTTCCACTTTACCAAATAGATTACCTATGACATTATTTACTACAGTTACTTGATTTGAAAGGCTAGCCAACGACTCATGATTTTCTAAAATTTGTTTACTCATCTCTCCTCCATGTGACTGGCTAATTCATTTTCATTTTGAAATAATGTTTCCACTTGATTTTGTGTTGCTACATCACAACACCAATTACTTACCCGATCTCCGCTGAAGGTCATACCTCTGTTTGTCCTTCTCCTGCTGCTTTCTTAGGTTGGTCAGGGCCTGACGACGAATCAACTTCCACTTAGCTCGGAGTTGTTTGCGCTCAGTCTCCTTGACTTTCTGATTCAAACAAACCTCAGAGGGCAAGACAGGCTCACAACCATACAAGAGTAAAAAGGGACTAAAGCCAGTACTTTGCTGGCGCGACACATTGTATGAAAATGTGACCAGGGGGAGGAACACATCCCAATCTCTTTGATTTGATGCCACATAGTGCGACATCATAGAGGTTAGAGTAGCATGCAACCTTTCTACCACCCCATTTGTCTGTGGCCTATATCCTGATGTGAATTTTCCTTTTTAATAATTCCTTAACAATGGCTGAACTAAAGACTTTACCTCGGTCGGTTAGAATCGAATCAGGTGTGGAATGCCTACATATCACGTTTTCTAGCAAAAATTGGGCTACTTCATGTGCGTTCCCTGTTGGCACTGCCCTCGTTTCCGCCCATCGTGTGCTGTAGTCTATGCAAGTGATGCAATATTTATTTCTATTATGTGTTTTAGGAAAAGGGCCTAATAAATCAATACCAACTCTTTCAAAAGGTTCGCCAGGTGGGATAGGTTGGAGGAATCCCGCAGGTTTTTGGTTGGTTCCTTTTTTAGTTTGGCAATCATTACAGGTCCTAACATAATCTTCAACCTGTTTGTACATTCCTTTCCAGTAATATCTATGCCTAATCTTGTCTACTGTTCTAGCCAATCCTAAGTGTCCACCAACCAACTAGTTATCGTGGCACTCGCTCAATATCTCAGCCCTCAACTCCTCAGGGATCACAAGAAACTTCTGTCTTCCTTCAGGTCTAGTGTTAATTTTGTATAGTATACCTTCCTTTAGACAACAATTCTTGGCTAACCTACTGAGTTTAGAATCTGACCTGGATGGCTTTTCAACTTCTTTAATTAAGGGTAACAACTCTGGGTCGCTACGCTGGGCTTTCGCTAGGTCATGACCTGGTAAAGAGAGTACTGACACTTCTAAGGTTTTTTTCCTCATCTTCAAGTGTACCTACATCAACTGGATTTCTACTTAGACTGTCAACGTGGCCATGTTTCTTCCCACTTGAGTATTTTATTTCAAACTGATATTCCATCATTTTAAGTGCCCATCGGGTGATTCTCCCTATACTGTGGGCGTTCATTTTTAGTTTATCTAGATAACATAAACTATGATGGTCTGTAACTACTGTGAAAGGTTTTAAATACAAATACGGCCTAAACTGGTCTAGAGCATAAACAAGTGCCAAACATTCTAGGTGAGTTATTGGGTATCGAGTCTCAACTGGGGTCAACGCCCTACTAGCATATGCAACTGGGTGGAGTTTTCCAAATGTATGCTGCATAAGTATAGCCCCTATACCTTGAGTACTTGCATCTGTATGTACTTCAATAGGGTCACTTTCCTGAAAATGAATTAGTGTAGGTGAAGAGGTTAGTTTGTCCTTTAGGGTTTGAAAAGCAGATTCCTGTTCCTTTTTCCAAACAAAATTTTGATTCTTCTTCAGCAAACTTGATAAAGGCTTTGCAATTTGGGAGAAATTTTCCACAAATTTTCTGCAAAAAGATGCCAATTCTAAAAAGCTTCTAACACTTTTTGTATCTGTAGGGGTAGGGAATTCTCTTACAGCTTTTACCTTGTTAGGGTGGGGTCGTGTTGTTTACGATGTGATCTAACACTTCTGTTTCCTCATAACCATAAGAGCATTTGGTAGGCTTCAGGGTAAGATTAGCTTTCAAAAATCTCTTCAATACCTGTTCTAACCTATCTAAATGTTGTTCAAAGGTATTACCAGCAATTAGTACATCATCTAAGTATACCAAACGAGAGCCCCATTTTAGTCCAGCTAATGTCTTATCCATGTATCTCCGAAATATAGATGGTGTTGTCTTTAAACCGAAGGGTAATGTTTCAAAACAAAAAGTACCCTCTGGAGTTATGAAAGATGTCTTTTCCTTGTCCTTTTCTGCTATTCTAAGTTGATGATACCCAGAATTCATATCTAAATGACTGAAAAATTTTGCACCAGTAAGATAACTCAAAAAATCATCAATCCTAGGCAATGGATATTTGTCGTCTTTCAATACAAGGTTCAGCCGTTGATAATCTATGCACATCCGGTAATCTCCTTCTTTCTTTCTTACTAACACAACAGGTGAACACCAACTCGTGCTACATGGTTTCACAATACCATTCTGAATATGTTCCTGTACAATGTTGTGTATAACCTCATGCTCTCCTGGGGATACCCTATATGGTACAGAACTGATAGGAGGACTGTCTCCTGTGTCCAATGTTACCACTTCCTCGTGTGTACGTCCAATTTGGTTAGGTGTCCAACTAAAACATCTCCTATACTTATACAAAAGATCTCTCGATTTGGTTTTCTGTTCAGGGGTTAGGTTTGGGTTATTATCTAATTTGGTTTCATCAAAATAATCACTTTCCTTAAACTGTCTGACCTGAATAGGCTTTTGTGTCTTGCCAGGATGTGTGTTTTCAAATTTATGAAGTCCCCCTAATTTCATGTTCTTCGGTAATGTGACTGCATAATTAGCTACATTAGTTATCCACAATTTTGTTTGTTTGTTTGTTACCACAATACTACATGGTACCAAAATAGAATACCTATCATACAAGTTTTCAAATAGCTCCATCACAGCCTCATCAACACCGCCTAGTTGGACTCGCCCAGTCGAACTCCCTCTCTCTGCCTCTCTTCCAGGCACGTGTTCTCTCTTATCCTCTCCTACGTCGCAACCCAGCTGGGCAATGAGCGGTGAATGTCCTCACAAGAAAAAAAACTGCTGCATGCGGGAGGATTGCGACAGACTAGGTCACAGAATCATCTGGACGTGGACGCAGATGTAACCAGGGGGAGGATAGGGGGGAGAAATACGCGGAAATCATGCAGAAGTGCCAGATGGACATACTACCACCGAAATTTCCAGACAGCCCCTGGCTAATGACTGCTCGGTAAAGTAAACAGCCCGGACATTGTCCCGTCTGCATAGCAAGTAATGTCACGTTAGGAATTTACTGACTACGACCGAGGCAGTGAACTCTACAAACTTCCTGGTGCGGGCTACTGTCTCAACCAACTACTGTAGGAACAACTAAAATACAGCTACAAACAATCTGCCTTTATTCCCCACAGTTTTAGCTAAGCGTCTAAAAATAAATCAATGTTGAAAAAATAAATAAATATCTGACAACAACATGTATCTTAAGAAAAAAGCAAAAATTAGAAAAAATAATTTCCTCAAATTTTACTGTTGCGACAATATGAAGCAGCAGTAGCACGTCAAATAAAAAAAAGTATACACGTACATAATTTTACTACAGATTTTAATGCATGCTTTGCTATTATACAGATCAACGCAAGTCACGACACAAGCGGACAACAGATGCCATCATGGAGCAAACCTCCTGCACATGTGCTCTCTTGAACGTCTGGGGCAGGATTGCCGAAGTGGCGGGACGCGCTCTAGTAGTGCAGCATTGCCCGCCAAAATTTGCATACAGATACAGATATCAACTAAATTTATAATACACAATATACATTCTCATTAAGAAAAATAAGTACAAAATAAATTACATCAGTAGAAAACTAAAAACTAAAGCAGATGCTGCTGCAAGTGTTATGTTGGCACTGCCGCAGAACACTCTCCTCATGATTGTCACACTCGTAGGGGTAGGGTTACTCAGAAAATACATTAATTAAAGCAGGTGTGGAAACTAATTAATATATTCCCTATCTGCTGCACCCAATGCCAGCGTGAGTGAAAGGTTACTTGATACAGGTCTGCATGGTGTAACCCTCGTCGGGTCGCGAGTGCAGGACCTTTGCTCGGATTGGCAGCAGAGCAAACGGTCTAGAATAGGAACGTGGACGGTGGTTCACATCATGTTCAATTTTTTTTTTGTTAATGCATGGGAGAAATTGAGAAAAACACGAACAGACAATGGAAAGTAGGCTTAAAGAAAAAGACAAAAAGGCTTTGTGTCCTGCATACGTGTGCAAGTCATTATGATGGCCATTTTCCCAGGCCGCCGAGAGGCATGCAGTGATTTGGCCGTTATCAGATTATTCGAAAACTACTCAACACACTGAGTGATGGCTACATAGGAATATTATTACAAGTACGTTACACATGTGTAAACCAATTTCAGGTTCACAAGTAATCATTACAGCACATTGCCAAGTGGACAAACTGGCACAAATGGATGTTTTTGCGGTGCTTTTCGAGCATTGAAATCAGAAAGCAGAATCTTTTATAGCGTACAGACGCATTGTACCGTCTAACGGCACACTATACAAATGAGTCGGAATCCCGAAGGGTCACACAAATGAATGGGTACATGAGTGGCAAGTTCTGTTACAACAATCACAATTTATTAAGTGCGAATAAGGTCAACAAGCGCACGAGCGCAACGACAACATTACAAAGCAGGTACATACATCATGACGTCAGGAAGGCGATTCTTAAGCACGGCTAAATCTTATCGCGGAAGGCGATTCATAAGCAGGGCTAAATCGTAATACATTTAACGGACGGTCCCCCATCGACACACCGTCGGTCAACGCGGTCGAAGAACGGTATTAAACACAAAAGAGTAGACACGTGATTTACTGCACTGGTAGCCGAAGCTCCCAGCACACACGACTCACAATAAACAAAATCAAAACGCAAACTAAAAACTTACCGTAACCATTGTAACTGGCGGAGTGTCCATGAAGGAGCGGCCCAAACTAGCCCAGTCGAAGGTGGCGGCGAGACTGCTGGGAGGAGGCTGGCTTGAGAGGCGGAAGGCCAGCCGAGCGTCACAAGTAGGGGAAGGGATAGAGGAGGGGAAGAAGGGAGGGAGCACGAAGACAGCCGACGGGACCCGAAAGCGTCCGAAGTAGCCGAGAACGACGACGACAGTTCACAGCTTACACTGGCAGCCACACACACAAGCACATAAGTTCCAGAATATATGACTGGGCGAAGTAACATAATAGATTCTTTTGCCAAGGTGCCCAATTATAGGATAAGTTCTTGACATGACCGAATCCTCAGTTCAACCCCCCCCCCTACTATTTCACAAGTAAGCGGTCCATAGAATGTAGTAAACACGAAAAGCACGTAGTCAAGATTTGACGTGCAACAGTCCCTCGATGGAGGGGGTTCAAGGCAGTGCCGGTCTCCAAGAAGGTGTGGCCAACGAAGCTTCATCGGCAGGCAAAAGGGCTTCGGGTCCCGCATCCGAAGAACGAAGGCTCCTCTGAGGTAAAGGGAACAGAAGAAGGATCTCTCGAGCGAAGCAGCAAGCCGCACATAAAACAATACATGATACAGATTAGCCCTACGACACATTAAGATGAAATTACCCTGGAAAACAATCCCCTCAGAAAACACAGTATTAATCAAGCTCAGCACAAGGAATGATATTACGTATAAGAATAACCTTTCATAACACAACATTTGCGTAAAGCATTGCACCATATACAATAAATATACTAAAATATTCATAAAACACATTAATAAGACTAGAACCAATTGCCTAATGACTAGTGTTGCAATTCAGGTATTAATAATATTTAACACATCAAAAAATTACACAAACAACAAAGCGCACTTGTCAATAGCGCGAATTGCATTATCTTATAATCAAAAAAATACAAAATATAAATATCTAAGAGTAAATAAACACCTCCGATCGGAGTATATAATAGGAGTAGGTGCCTACACATACAGTAATCACAACAAAACAAAAAACACAAAACAAACGGCCGTCTACCACAAAACACAACACAACATTCTAGACACCACAAAAACAGCGCGCAACACAAACCCAACACACCACTATCACCACACAAACAAATGGTTACACACACACCGCCTACGAGCGCTAAGAAACGGTCTAAAGGAAGACGTGTCTTGCAGAACCCCGAAGCATTCCCACGATGGCCCAAGAACCTGCAACAAACTAATGCTCAAGGTTAGTCACTATCATCATCTCGCGTGGCAATCTTCAAGTGACTTACATGGGCCTTCCGGTGCACCCGCCCCGAGGCACAATCTTGCAACAAAACCGTATTCGACCCGAGCATACGGGATATCCGAAACGGTCCGTCATAGGAGAGGGTAAGCTTGCTAGAAATATCCTTGGCCCGCGACGGAAGAATGAAAGAGCGACAAAAAACCTCTTGCCCCACATGAAAATTCCCTGGAACACGCTGGGCATTCACTCGGTCCTGAGTGCGAAGACGAGCATCAGTAAGATTGCCAAGGGTGCGGTGACTTAACAATTCCCGCTGGGCATCGGACAAAGACAACGAAGGAGAAGGGACTCCCCAAACATTCAGTAAAGGGTGGATCAAATCCTTTCCTAACAATATTCTCGCCAGAGTGCTCTTAGTAGCCCCATGGGTAGCTGAATTAAAGCCTATATTTATCAAGTCGAGATCCACATCCCAATCACACTGGTGAGAGTGAAACAAGGCAGACAAAGTTACCTTCAAATTGCGGTTAAACCGCTCTACCTGGTTCCCACAGGGATAGTAAGAACTCGACGTAAAGTGATATATGGCCCAGCGGAAGCACATATCACGAAAGATGGTCGAGCAAAAATATGCGGCATTATCAGTGACCAAATTCGCGGGGGGTCCGAACGTAGTCCACACTCGCTCAGTGAGGAGCCGTGTTATGGTGGCGCTCTTCACATTTCGCATAGCAATGAGAATGACAAATTTACTGAAAGTATCCAGGACAATAAGAACATACAAATTACCTTTAAGGGAACGTGCCATGGGGCCAAACACATCACAGTGCAAGGTATCCCAGACACACACTGCCTCCTTGGCGGAATACAATCCTACTTTAGTGGTCTTTGGGGCCTTTGCTCGCTGACAGATATCACACCCCGCACAAAATTATGAACATCCCGATACATACCCGGCCAATAGAACCGAGCGCTGAGCTTGTGGAGAGTGCCAGCATGACCACCGAACGGCGAGGCGTGAAAGTAAGTCAAAAGCTCAGATCTGGCGATTTCCGGGACCAACAATTTCTGTAACTTTCCCCGACGCCCCACATAATGCACGAGATTGTCAATCACTCGGTAGGGAACATACTCACCTAGGGCTACCTGACGTGCTATGTCCTGACATTCAGCATCATCAACCTGGACTTGCTCAAGACGGGAATAAAACAAAGAATTCGTAGTAAAGGCTGCACAACGAGCTGAAAGCTCTTCCGGATCACACTCATAATCCTCCAGACAGTACATGCGGGAAAGCGCGTCCGCCACCACATTACTGTTAACAGGGACATGTTTAATCGCAAACTTAAACTTCAAAAACCTAAACGCCCACCGCCCGAGCTTACCAAAATCATTCGCATGACCTAAAAGCCAGGACACGGCCTGATTGTCAGTGTAAAGATCGAATTCCTTAGCTGCCAAAAAGAATTCAAATTTCCCAGTCCTCCAAACACAAGCTAAAGCCTCTTTCTTGAAGGCGCTCAAACGACGCTCCACCTCCGTCAAGGTACGGCTGGCGAAGGCCACCGGTGAAACCTTACCATCGCACCACTGTCCGAGGGCAGCGCCGAGAGCAACACTCGAGGCGTCAACATGCAAAACAAAGTGTTGGTCAAAATCTGCCAGGGCAAGTGCAGGAGCAGAGGCTAACTTAGACTTCAGCACATTGAAACTGCGTTCCTGTTCATCACCCCAAATCAAGGGTACATTCTTAGCTTCAACGCGTTCAGGGGGCCTGCGAGTTCCGCAAAATGAGGGATAAAGTGTGCGTAGTAGCCCATGAGACCAATAAACCTAGACACTCCTTCCACTGACTTTGGGTGTGGAAAATTCGCAATCGGACTCACCCGACTCGGGTCCATCACCAACTGCCCACCAGCTACAATGTACCCTAGACATTTTACCGAAGGGGACGCCCATATAACCTTAGCCGAGTTGACCGTAAACCCTGCCTTACACAAGCGTCCCAGCACTTCTCGCAAATGTTCCAGGTGTTCGGCAAAGGAATTACTGTAAATTATAATATCATCAATATAATTATAAACATACTGAAATTTAATATCGGACAACATATGATCCAGCACGTGCGACAACGCCTGCATGCCATAACAAGCGCCCATGGGTATTCTGTTAAACTCATATTGTGCCCACTGAGTACAAAAGGCAGTGTATTCACGACAGTCAGGATGGAGGAGACACTGGTGAAAACTGGAATTAAGGTCAATTATAGAAAAAATACTAGCTTTCCCTAAATGTTGAAGGGCAGAATCCACAGTGGGAGCAAGAAAAGGGTCCAAATGAATGTTACGGTTAATCTCGGTCATGTCTGTCACAAGACGATAACCAGCACCACTACCTTTCTTCACGAGAAATGTGGGGCATGCATAATCCGAAGTTGAGGGAGAGATAACTACCTCTTGCAACAACTTGCCGATTACCTCACACATGATAACCAACTTGTGCGGGTTGTACGTGTTTATATGGCAACCATATGGGCACATCATCTGTCACTGAAAACCTGTAAGGCAGCACATCGCACTTGCCGATCTTGGGGGTGATAACATCACGAAACTCATTCAGGAGAGTTTGAAGGCCCTGGGTAGAAGAGGCATCGGTGACGGCGATCTGCACTAACGGAATTGGGGAAGAAGCAACATTATTAATTAGAGGACATGAATGCTCGGGCGCGAACTTAAAACACAAGCGTCGAGCATGGACATCGACAACCGCTCGAACATGGGTCAGAAAATCCACCCCTAAAATGATGTCGGCAATTAAGTGGGGCATCACCCAAAACCGATAATTCCACGAAAATAGTCCAATTTTCACATGCAGCTTGACGGCACAATCACACCGCACCAGGCCCCCATTAGTTACACATGAAGTCAACGCAACAGAACTGTCAACCCGGGTGACCGAATGCAATTTAGTTTTAAGCAGACAATCCAAAAAACTACGACATACAAATGAATGCGACGACCCGGTATCAACCAAGGCCGCTTGGGATTTCCCATGGCATTCTAACATAGCGAAACAATCATAGCGTGCAGCAAATACTCCAGCCCGATTACCCTCCGTCGCACGCTCCCGGAATGCAAAATTCAGTTTTCCGAACAGGAAAATCGCAAATGCCCAGGTTTACGGCATTTGAAACAAATCAGCTGATCACACGGAACCCTCGGCTTGTCGCATCGAAGTGACGAATGCCCGAGGTCAGTACAATTTCCGCACCTGACATTCCTAGGCGTCGCGGACAATGGACGGGCTATAGGCCCGGAAAGGGAGTAGGAGTTATTATCAAAACAGGAAGTACTCCCCGGGCGCACAGCAACACGGCTAGCATTCACGCGTGTGTTCGTCGTCGCGATATCTGCCTGAACATGGCCTAAACTCTCATCACCTAATGTCGCAAGAGCGGGAGGAGGAACCACGGTCTTATAGAATTCACGTTCCACGTGCATTTCCCGCTGGATGACAAGCGCCAGCGATCGTAATTCAACATACATGTGCGGAGTCGGCCGCACGAACCTGTCTCTTCGTGCTTCGGGCGTGAAGTGGTCTATGACCGACGCGACCAATTTGGTTTCAGATCGCGACATATTCATCGCACGCGCGAATCCCAAAACGTCCTGCACATATTCAGGCACGGTCTCACCCGGTCGTTGGAACCTATCGACGAACAATCTCATAAAGCTCGACCAAACTGTCGGGGAACCGGCATGTGACAACAACTGCGCTTTAAACGCTTCATACGTCGCTTCGCCACCCACCACCTCACCCAATATTACCGCCGCATACCCTGAGACACGGGCGGCTCAACAAGACAAAAACATACTCCCAGATAGGCCGGGAAACAATGCGGTCAGCTGATCAAGTTGAACAAGGAAACGCAACACATTTTCGGGTGCAACCACGCCCAACACTGGCAACTCTGACAAACGCGACACCAACACACTTTGTGTCACCGTGATCGGCCCCTCATTAGCCACACCCCCGAAACTACGTTCCACAGATTGCAACCCATTGACATAAGCCAATGCTCGCACGCGCAATGCTGTAATATTTTCTTGATTTTCAAAGGGCACTGCCGCTTCACAAAGGCATTCGCGCAATTCTAGATATCCCATGTTATAAACAAACGCGGTGCTATTACCAGCACAAGCCATAGTGTTTCCACTAATCCAAAATAACAAGGCGAAAAATATACAAAAGGGAAGGGCCAGGGCAGGATCTAATGCCACAACTATCGCTCGGGAATACAACCCAAGCAGAGTCGCGCAGCTTTGTACCGTCTAACGGCACACTATACAAATGGGTCGGAATCCCGAAGGGTCACACAAATGAATGGGTACATGAGTGGCAAGTTCTGTTACAACAATCACAATTTATTAAGTGCGAATAAGTACAACAAGCGCACGAGTGCAACGACAACATTACAAAGCAGGTACATACATCACGACGTCGCGGAAGGCGATTCTTAAGCACGGCTAAATCTTATCGCGGAAGGCGATTCTTAAGCAGGGCTAAATCATGATACATTTAACGGACGGTCCCCCATCGACACACCGTCGGTCAACGTGGTCGAAGAATGGTATTAAACACAAAAGAGTAGACACGCGATTTACTGCACTGGTAGCCGAAGCTCCCAGCACACACGACTCACAATAAACAAAATCAAAACGCAAACTAAAAACTTACCGTAACCATCGTAACCGGCAGAGTGTCCATGAAGGAGCAGCCCGAACTAGCCCAGTCGAAGGCGGCGGCGAGACTGCCGGGAGGAGGCTGGCTCGAGAGGCGGAAGGCCGGCCGAGCGTCACAAGTAGGGGAAGGGATAGAGGAGGAGAAGAAGGGAGGGAGCACGAAGACAGCCGACGGGACCCAAAAGCGTCCGAAGTAGGCGAGAATGACGACGACAGTTCACAGCTTACACTGGCAGCCACACACACAAGCACATAAGTTCCAGAATATATGACTGGGCGAAGTAACATAATAGATTCCTTTGCCAAGGTGCCCAATTACAGGATAAGTTCTTGACATGACCGAATCCTCAGTTCAGCGTACAACTCACCTTTATCTTCTAAATTACATCTATGTATCTTAGAGGTGTATTGTTGGCAAGAAGACCTCACACCAGTTAGTGACTTGACCCTAGAGGCTAGGGTAATACGTAATGCACGTGGTTTCTCGCCTAGATAGCAACTTAAAAAAGTGAACATGCTTTTTTTTTACTTTGAGCAAGAGATTGTCATTTTATTTGTTATACTTAAAAGTTTGAAAGTTATGTAGGGTACATATAATCCAGATTACTAAATTTATGATTACTTCAAGTTTAAAACAATTTTAAATGTAATACATTATGTTTTAAACATCAAAAATTATTGTATTTTTGTTAAATAGCTGTTGAAAATCACTGCTACTTGTTCTATGAGAAAACACTGCCCAGTATCGCCTTCATTTGTTTATAACCACTCACGGACGGCAAATAGTGATTTGTAACTTATCCGATACCATCTCAGGATGTTTAGGAATAAGGGTGCGCGTTAGGTCTTGGCCGTTGTTTTTCTGGCACCTGAGATGGTAGCACTTATGTAGTACCTTGTGTTTGGGAATACCGGCCTAAAACACACTCAAGATATCACCCAACAGCACATGAAGATGAAACGACAATCTATTTTTAATTTTGCAGCTAAGCTAAATCTACTTCAATCCAGCAACCTGGTATCAAAATTAAAACTCTGTGACTTATGTTTCACTAAATACAACCCAGTTGAAATTAATTTTTCAACTCATTAATTCATAACTGTAGATGTACATCACCCAGCACTTTTTATAGTGTTAGCATGCTTATAAATAACCATTCCAAATTCAATTACTCATCACCCGACTACATTAAAAGCGACTACTTATAACTATTTTAAGATTTAAACAACTATGAGTTGTCAGAACTGTTCGCTCTACAACAGTGATTGGAAGAAACTAGCTCAAAGTACCACGCTCCTTATGTGGGACAGGTTGAAGCAAACAGTCCTTAATTACATGCTCTCTAGCAGCACAATTTGCACATCGCCCACCGCCATTATTGGTTCAACACGGGAAGGGCCAGCAAGCGAATGATGCACTGAGCGTAACTGTTGAGTGGAGCTTGCAATTACATGTTGAACAGGAGGGGGGAAAGACGTGCAGTATTCAGACGTAGCAGCCAAACGCCCCTGCACTTCACTAGCTAATGTTCTTAAATCCTGAAGGGTTTCTGGAACTAAACATAAGGTACACAATTGCCTAACATGAGGTGCCAAATTCTCCAAAATAATGCCTACCAATTCTTTTTCTGCAGTAAACATATTACGGGCATGTTCGTGCTCAGTAATAGAATCAATGTACTGTGATGGGTCGGCTAACTGACGTACTACCGGACCATTCGTCGCGGCACCAAGAAATGTGACGGGTCTGGAGTATACTACTTACATTGCCGTCAACATATCTTCCACATGGCCAGTCGTGATTGTATAGTGGTTAACTTAAACAAAAATTTCGCTGTAGGCTACTCAAATAACTATTTATAATTATTTGCGTGACTGCTTTTATTAACACTTTAAAAATTCAACTTTACAAACTGTAACAATTTAGACTGCAATTATCTCAAATCATAGTCAAATCCTGACGCTCCCGGGAGAGAACAGTTCAACACAGAAAAAAACCTTGTAAGTTCAAACTAAATTGTTTGAAAAAACCAAAAAGCACGCCACATCTCAATATTACATTCTCGCGAATGCGAGGCCTCTACTCAGCGACTATTACACAAGGCTGCTCAGCCACCTCTCTCCCACACAGCCCACCAACTGTTCCAAACAACCATCCTTGTCCGCCCCCGAACACCAAGCACTACACGGCGTCCGAACAACAAGTTATGACCGTCCCCGTCCGCGACCAGGCAACAAGTAAGTAAAATGGCCGACCCCGCGGAGCTTGCTCTCTCCCTGCAGCGCCTCTAGCGGCCACCAAGCGCACCAAGGTAAAAACATAACGGAAAATTAAAACTAAATTAAATATAATAACAAATTACAAACTTTTATACCTTTAAACATCTTGTAAAGTGAAAATATTGCTTTAAAACAAAAATTACACAATAACTTACAACATAATTTTAAATAAATTCGAACCATGTGTCCTTCCATTGGCTCAAGCCAGCCCGCGCAAACATATTACCATCTCTCTCGCACACTCAACGAGCGGCGGCGCACGTGCACTTTGTGAAAAGTAAAAGTATAAGAAAAGCTGTTAAAAATCTAAACAGCAATTCCTGGAACTGGGCATGCACACCTGTGCAATCCAACTATACTTGCCAACAATTCACCCAGCCCTGAGTTACAATAAAATAACAGTTAAGCTGCAAATGGAAATATTAAATTTAAATTAGAACACAAAGTTGTCTCAGCCTACACAAACCAAATTAAATACATATAAAGTTTAACAATTTCAAACACTGATAGGCGTACAGATAAAAGCCGAACAATACCTTACCAAACTCCTGCCAACAATACCTCAAAATAATTATATAGATAATAGCAAATTCATTAAGTCAAACATAAGGAAATAATAAAATAAAAATAAGACATGATATAATAATGGCCTAAGTGGTGGGTGGACCGCCTCACAGTACGAGTGCATCGTCTCACCTGGCCTTTGAAATCGGTAAACAAAATCGCGTTGGCACCGCTGTAACACACGTGAGGGGTAGGCAAAAGCTAAAACTTTAGTTTTAAATGTGTCATAAGTACCATTCTCGTTCTTTGTTTCCTCCGTAATAAGTGGTGATCAGAGCATAAACGTAACTCCACTACCCAACTAGCAGCCACAAGGAATGACAGCACGTGGGCTGGCTCGGTGTTGGACAACTGGGGCAAGGGCTGGATAGACTGGAATAATAATTTCTCATTGAAATGAGTGTTACTCACCCCTGGTGCTTCCGTGGAACTTGGCAGACGTAAGCTGGACGTTTCGCCCCGTTCACTGCGAAGAAAATCAACGGCAAGATGCCGTAACTGTGCAACTGTCGAACCCACGTCATACTGAACCTCGCAATCTTGGAGAAATGCCTCAAGGTCAGCCTTAGGAAGTCCGTAAACGAACGAAACATTGACGGCCATAGTACACATGAAAAATAAAGTGGCACACAGCAGAGTTGTAGCACGTGCTGCGGACTATAAAAAATGTTAGAAATTGAAACAAATGTGTAAACGAACAAGTTTTACTAATCAAAAGTTACAAAGTTGGCAATTTAAACCTATGGAAAATCCAAATATGTGTCCACATAGTGGACATTACTAGCATCTGTGAGACAGAAAATTATTATTTTAAAAATTTACAAAATATATTAGTTAGTTTTACAAGTTTCACAAAGTATATCGACTGAAAAAAGAAAATATCTGGGCAAGTCATCACAAAGGTAGTTACTTTCGCGGGCTCCATAATGTTAAAATCTGGTGTTACAAAGCTAGAAGTTAATAAAACAACACACGTGTGAGCAAAAAGCCATCGGGCAATCAAGCAACAAACAATCACAACAGCTAATAAATGCCATGTGAAAAAGTCAAATAGCAAAGACCAGTAGTAAACCCTACAAAACACATTTTAAGATCGAGAGAGAGAATTTTTCTTCAGACGGCAACCGAAAAAGGAATTTAGAAAAAACATTATAACAAGAATTAAACTAATCTAAGGACAACACATGACGGCAGCCGCCTTGCTCGCCATGGAGGGACAAGTCCCCAACCTACCCTATCACACTTACTAGGAGCTCGGAAGTACTTACATTATCAGTGCCCACGTGCAGAAGAGAAAGGAAAGTCAGCTGACGGCCCACACAAGAACCAGAGTTCAACCTGGCCAGAGTCTAGCTAACGCGCCTGCGCAGGGAAGAGGAGAAGGGGAAGCATAGAGTAAGAGCAAGGAAATATAGCGATACAAAACAACAGCCTTCCGAGCCATCAAATAGTCACGTGGTCCACTGTGCACCGCCGACGAGAGAGCTGTAGGCACCCAAACGATGCAGCGAGCTCCTTTTTTGGAGATTTACATAAGAGTTCATCTCATCTTATATTTTGTAGTTTCTGAGGGAGCGTCATTCCTTAATTTGTAGCGTGAGCTCATATGAGCATGCTACTTTTATGCTGGTAATCTCGAACAAGCACCATGTATGTCACGCATCAGTGCTTCCTTTCTCTAACAGCCCGCCTAGTTGCGTCGCCACTCTTCTTTTCCTGCTTGGCTGTGAGGTTGTGTTGGTATAGGAGTGGGATGACAGTGAAATATTATCTCTGATTGCTACGAGCTGCTGAAAGATAGGAGGGAAGAAGCTTGTGTGTGCATGTACAGTATGTGACAGAGAGTGAGCATTTGACCTGGAAGGGGTTGCTTGTAGTTTGAAGGTCACATGTGAAACATTTTAGGGGTCCACTCTACTCTCTCCTTCTATCTTCTGCCATGTCTTCTCATCACCCTGTTATCTTCTAACATGGGCCGAGACAATTTTTATGCGAGTGATAAAGACAGTCTTCAGTCGTAGGCGAGATAAGATTCACTGCTAAGCAAATATCTGCTTCCCCATCTCCTTTTCTTAAACACTCGGAACATGTGCCCTGTGCATAACTGATGTTAGAAAACTGAATCCCGCAAATGTAAATCCCTCTAGTTTTGTTGCTTTGGTAAATAAAATAGTGCAACAGTGAAAATGGTGAATTTCTTTGCAACTGAAAGGTACTAAGTTCAGAGTTCTTACAGCAACATACAATTAAAATTCAAGAACTTTCAAGGACTTTTCAAGGACTATCTACTAATATTTCAAGGACTGCAGTAAATTACACTTGATACGCCAAATTTCTATTCAAATGTTTAAGGTTTTATTTGCAACGTTTCTATTAGGGTGTCCCCTACCCCTCTTTTAGAACTAAGTTCACCATTGGTAAATGAACCAGAAATTTTCAATTTCATTTAAAATTAACACTTTCATATTTAAGGACTTGTTACAGAGTTTTGTAGTGATTACGGAATTTTTTTTTTCAATTGCTACCTAATACTCATATCAAAATTTTATTCCATAGTTTTGACACTTATATGTCATAATTTGTAGCTGAATTTTTTTGTAGAAATGTACTGAACTGTTTTTTAGATTTCGTCACCCAAAGTATCACGTTTTTTGTCGTGAAAATACGTAAGCAAAAATGAAGCCTAATATTTTTTTGCTGACGAATAGTAGATTATTTTTAAAAATGCATCCACAGTATCGTGCATCGCGTGACTGTACATTGACTCAATTTTTTTTCAAAGCTTTTGGTTAAAAAATATTTCAGTTGTTGTCACCGTCTGAAACAAACTCGGGAATAAGCTCTTAATGAAGCTCCTTCATATTTATTAAAAAGTTTCATAAAAATAAATTACACTGAATTATAAAGTACTTTTTAAAGAGAGACATTTAGTTTTCAAAAAGAAAGTTCAGTCTGTTACAGGTTTTAATGTAAACAAATACGGCTGATGCCATGCTCCTGCTTAAGTATTAGCACACATTAGATTATTTTATTCCCAATTCAAGATTCAAGATATTAAAATTACCATGAATGACATGCTGTAAATGAATAAATAATAAATAAGTAAGTAAAGTGAACTATAGTCGTTCACTAATTGTGGAATGTACAGTGCGAGATAGTTGGTACAGAACACTACTTCGGAAGTGGTCCAGCAACGACTTGAGAAACGTGACAGACATCTCTCACACCTGACACATAATTTATTTTTTAATACTCTTGTAAATACTGCATTTCATGTGGGTCACTTTTCCTTTTCAAAACTCTTTAGTTTCCTTTTTTGTGCCTCTTCTCTTCTAAAGAAACTTGGCCATTAAACTCTAGCAGATGCAGATTACTACTTGTCGCTGTGACGTGCACTGGCACGTAGCACTTACTTGGCCTCTTATCACACAGTAATTTCAATTTTTTTTGTCGTAAAATGTTTTTTTTTTCTCTGTTTATAACAAATTAAGTAGGCCAACGTAACCAGGTATAAGGATGTATACGGCGGGATCCAACCTATTAATTGGGGATGCGAGTAGAGAAATTTACATTAAAATTTTC